>SNQJ01S0050610.1:31439-46587 GCA_010110895.2 Picea sitchensis
ACAATATACATATAGGAGCCAGCAGCATCCAAAACCCTAACCCAATGACCTGGATTAGTCCAAAACCCTAATTCCTTAACCGGAAATAGAAAACCATCGGCAAAAAACCATGTACCGAAAAACCACCTAATATCATGTGGTCCTGGAAATATGTTGTCCCGAAAATATGTCGGCCTGTCAGAAATATGTCGGCCCAGAAATATGTCGGCCCAAAAGAACTTCTCTGAAGTTTATCCCACTGCACATATGTCCAACCTCTGTGTCATTTTCATTGTCTGAGTTCTTGAACATTACCTCTTCAATCTGACCAATTATTGTATCTTCAAGATGTTCTTCTCATGCAATAACATCTTGATCTTCAACTTCAAAAAGTGTAATAATTTCCCTCTCCATCCCTTAAATAAATACCTCTCTGATTGGCTATATGACTCTACTCTGTCAATAGAAAACTCGGTAATGTACCCTCCAATAGTGCTATCAAACCAGTGATCTACTACTCTTAACACGGCGTATACCTAATCTCGATATGGCTAACCACTCGTATAGCTCCTTATGAATTCCTCCAAAGAAAATTTTGTGTATATTGGTAAAGATATACCTTCCCAACCAATCCTCTGTACTAATATTAAGGTTTTTATTCTGAGCTTCAAAGAATTCCTTCTCTTGTTCTTCTATCCACTTCTGAATCTCTGTCTTTGATGGAAACCACCTTGACATTCCCTTAAGAATATCCTAGTCCCGACAATGGAACCATTTGTTGGCATAGGGGCAGACCCAGGGTTCAAATCCAATAGCGCACCAACAAGCCCTAACTACTGTCCCTTTTGGCAACACCTGCGGAGTAGATGCAGTCTCACTCGAAGTAGAAATAGGGGGTTGCAGGACACAGGTGTCTACAACCAGAGGAAATGCAAGTGGATTCAAAGGAACAACACACAACAACCTAGTTATTCTTTATCTCCTCTAATCCTACTATGCGAACTATGTCTCAGATCTAACACAATGATGCAATAACAGAATAAAAGAAAGAAAAAGAACACAACATCAATCACACAGAACAACAAGATATACGTGGGTCACCCTCTCCCTAGGGATACGTCCACAGAACTGTGTTTCTTGATATTATATGAAAACATATAGTTCTATCTGCACACTTAGCTTGCAGATCTCTCTATTTTTCTCTTATTTTCCCCCCTCCCTATGCACCCAGCTGCAAGGTTGATCTTCGCACCCAGCTGAAGATCTTACAATACAAGAATATTCTCACAACACAATACTCTCCTTATGCACAATAATAATCACTTGACCTCAACAATACAAATCCTCTTCAAACTCAGAACCACCTGATCCCAGGTCCTCTAAACCTTTATTTATACATTACAATGACAAATGTCTAGGTGTCAAAACCCTAGATCCAAAAACCCTATGTCTTAAACCCTAGGTCAACTTGACCCATGTTTTCAGGGCTTTGCCAGCCTGTCTTTCCTTCTTTCCCGCGAGGTTCTTCAAAGCAACCATTGGTGGATTTTTCCACTTGTTGGGTTGTCCATGATCCATCTTCCTTGTTGATCTGCCTTCCTTGATCTTCTCATTCAATGACTCATTTTCTCTTACTTCACTCCTTCTTTTCTGCTTCTTTGACCACTTTGACCCAATATCAGTCAATGTGCCTTCTGCGCAGTTCGTACTTCACCTTTCTTCCTTAATATTCACTTTTTTCCATAACCAAGGGCCAACATCGAGATAAGGAAAGGATATATGTCTAGGCAAAGATTATCCTCCACTCATCATCCATGCACAGAAAAGCAGGGCATTTGAATCTATAGGTCTTTAAACATCGAAGTGATGACCATCGTTTCCTCTCGTGGATGAATTCTCAGGAACGGACTGATGAATAAAGGGATAAGGGAAAAACACAAATTGCTTCATAATAATCAATAAAACAAACACATAAAGGTCATAAAATTCAGGGTTGGGTTCGCCAAGGGAATCAATTCAAAATGAAGCAAGCGTAAGGCTAGGATGACTTTAAGTTCATTGATTATAAAATGTTGAGTAAAACATAATATTTACAAAAAATAAGTACAGTAATGAAAGTGCAGGAACAATATTAATCTACCATTCAAAAATAAACGCATGTGTACCGTATCCAAATGCGACAGCTCCGAGTCATTGTCTCGTGCGCGCTCCATCTGTCTCTTGCTTGCCGATCAATGTGACCTCACCGGTACCTCCCAGATAATGCTAGGGGTACTCTTCTTCCCCCTGATCCCCCCAAGCCACAAAGGGGCCACACACACAATACCAGAGAACCACTAGCACCCATCTCACCTCGCAAGGTCGAGCTACCACTCATTACCCGAGATGGGTATCCCAACTCCCAGAAGATAAGTTCAGTCAAGACAAAAATTCAGCAGTGTAACGTTACGCATCAAGATGAGATCCATACTCCTCCTCCTCCATCCTTTTTATAGAGTTTTTCAAGTAATTAGTTTTCCAAATTCTCATTAAATTACCTTTTAATTTAATTATTTAGGAAAAATCTCCCCCATACACATGTCACCCATCCCCTAGTTGCACCAGAAATTCAATTTTATTAATTAATTAATTATTCCTATTTCCCTTACCCACCTAAAAGCATTCCTAAAAATGCTCCTAGGTGTCCCAAAATTCCCTTACACTTCTTAAATGACTTACGCCTTACTTAATTCCTATTTGAGTTTAAAAATAGCAAGTTCCCAAGGACAGATTCCTTAGTAAGTTAGACATTCATATTTTTCCTTACATTTCCCCCTTCTTTAGGTTTCCCCTTTTTCTTTAATTTTCCTATTTCTTTTAAGTTTGTCTCTTTTTCATTTTTAACTAAAAATCAATTTAGTAAGTGTAGATGAAACAACCCTTTACCCTCTTTTCTTTTTAACTAAAATTAAATTAGCAAAAATAGATAAAAACCACCATTTCCCTTTTTAAAAATTTAATCCTCCAAGATAATTTGACTTTAATAAATTAATTTGAATTTATTACCCCCCTTCTTGTTACATGTTCATTTATTATTTTATTTTTTTGACTACATGTTCTAATTATACCTAGGTTGTAAATTCACTAGGTTGGGTGACATTTTCATTAGGGAAAAAAAAGTTTAAATCTTACTTGTCACATCATTCATTTTAAGGTCGTTTAGGTTTATTCACTTACCAGTTAAAATCGAGACGTGCCCTTTAGGACACACTAGGTGCTCCAAGGGTGCCACTCACCTCTTTCCTTTTTCCTTGCGCGATGTGCCCTTCAGGACATACTACGTGCTCCAAGGGTGTCACTCGCCTCTTTTTGTTTTCCTTGCGTGACGTGCCCTTCAGGACGCACTACGTGATCCAAGGGTGCCACTCGCCTCTTTCTATTTTCCTTGCACGACGTGCCCTTAAGGATCCACTACGTGATCCAAGGGTGCCACTCGCCTCTTTACATTTTCCCTGTGTGGCGTGCCCTTCAGGATGCACTACGTGCTCCAAGGGTGCCACTGGCCTCTTTTCATTTTCCTTACATGACATGCCCTTCAGGACACACTATGTACTCCAAGGGTGCCACTCACCTCTTGACTGACTTGGTAGACATCAAAAACCCTTAGAGTCAATACTCTGCCAGGTGATATTGTGGGAGACTAAGGGCCTCTAAGGAATAAGGCCCCTACCTTATTTCACGCCCCTTAGAATCATTGTGAGTGGTTTTCGCAATCTACCCTCATAACATTGTGGGTCTTCTCGAACTAGATAATCATTAACCTACAGTTTGATCCATGACAAGAGTGATAGTAGGCTGTGGCAGGGTGGCTCCCACACCTCTCCCTCAAAGTATCTGGTTGTCGTGTGTGACCCCTCTACTCCACATGTGAGTCTGGTCGGCAAGCTATCGTCAGCCTACATCCATCAACGAATCATGTCAGCAACAATAATCAATCATCATAACATCTAATCCTATGTACATGTGTCACATCAATAACATTCAAACCCAACAATCCTCTCCCTGACTCGTTCCAGAGTCCAATGGGTTTCATCGATGCCTCTGCATCCTCAATGTCCAAAGTCCTGCACACTCAGGAGAACCCAGTCAATAGCACATGTCTATGTGAATACAACAAAATAACATATCATCAATCCATAATGTCTCATAATCATAATTGAACGACTGATAGTATAATAATTTGGATCACTTGCAAGCAAGTGTCCTCAAGGATAAGTTCGCTTAGTGTGTGCAAGAGCAGGATGTTACATACACCCCCTCTTGGTTTAAACTTCATCCTGAAGTTTCACAGTATATAAATGCCAAAATAAAGTGTATCACAGTATCATAACTCAATCTATCAAACAAAAATGGAAACTCTTGACACATATGATATGCATCCTCCCAGGTTGTCGAGTGGGGACTATAGCTTTCCCACCGGACCTTGACCTGATCTTATGTTCAACGTCATAGTTTTCGAATGCGATGTTCCAGAATACAGATCGACTCTATCGTGAGCGCACCCTCATCCGATACCTGTAAGGCACTCAAGTCAACCATATGTAGGATCACTAACATAATGTCTCAAACAGAGACATGAAAGAAATCATGCATACGCCTCAAGGATTAGGCAAGGCTAGTCAATAGGCCACAGGCCCCTTCTTTTCCATAATCTCGAAAATGTCCCATGAACCTAGGAAAGAGTTTAGCACCCTTTCCAAACTTGATCAACCTCTTATGAGGTTTCACCCGCAAGAAGACTCGATCACCAACTTTGTAACTATGGTCAACATGATGTGCATCGACATAACTCTTTTGTCGATCCTGCACTTCTTTGATCCTTTCTCTTATTGTTTGCAATTGATATTCCATTTCTTGGATTGCTTCTGGCCCCACTAGGACCCTATCCTCAAGTTGATCCCAACTCAAAGGTGTCTGACATGGTCTCCTGTAAAGAAAGTCGAAAGGCACCATCTTAATGGTGCTTTGGTAACTGTTGTTATATGCAAATTATAACAGTGGCAAGAATTCTTCCCAATGATTATGTTGGTTCATCACGTACATGCGCAGCATGTCTTCCAAGATTTGGTTTGTTCATTTGGTATTCCTTTTTGTCTTAGGGTGATACGCATTACTAAAGTTAAGTTGGGTTCCCAATACCTCTTGGAAACAAATCCAAAACCATCCAGTAAACACTGATCCTCTATCGGATATAATCCTCTTAGGCACACCATGCAGCCTCACAATATCACTGATGAAAACTCTATCCATGTCAGGTGCCTGATATGTCATACGTACAGGAATAAAATGAGCACTCTTCATCAGAGTGTCGACTACCAAGAAAATTGAGTCATGTCTCCTTGCCGTTAGTGGAAATCCAACAATGAAATCCATCGAAATGACCTCCCATTTTGATTCTGGAATAGCATGTGGCTATAGTAATCCCGTTGGATGTCTATGTTCAGCCTTCACCTACTGACATTATAGAGATGTTTCCATGTAGTTGACTATGTATGCCTTCATTCCTTTCTAGAAGAATAAGGGTTTAAGGTCTACCCTCATCTTCATGACTCCCAGGTGAGCCATGTACACTGCTTTGTGAGCCTTGTTTAGGATCAGACTCCTCAACTCGTCGTTCGATGGTACATAATTCAATTTTTTTTAAATCTCAATAATCCATCGTCGTCAAACGTAAATCCTTAAAATCTTGGTACCATCATTGTTTTATGTCCAATAAAATACTTGACCTCTTTGTACCAGTCATTGTCATGCTATAAAGTTAGAATATTTTCACGTAGATTCGTTTAAAGAGGCATCACCAAAAATAAGCATGGTCTCCAACTCAATGCATCCCCACTTTGTTCATTGTTCCCTTTATGTAAGTAATCTTGAAATCATACTCGCTAAGTAATTCCGACCAACGTCATTGTCACGCATTCAAGTCGCTTTGCATAAATATGTGTTGTAGTCCATAGTGGTCCATTTTTAGTTCAATTTCCATCCAATAAGGTAGTGTCTCCAAACTCTCAAGGCATAAACAATGGATAACAACTCAAAATCATGCATCACATAGTTCTCCTCATGTCTTCTCAACTTTCTCGAGATGTAAGCGATCACTCGACCGTCTTGCATCAAGACTTTTCCTAAGCCTTCTTTGGATGCGTCAGTGCATACCAAGAAGTTTTTTTCCATGTCAATGACCTTCAATATCGGTTTTGTTGTCAACATCTCTTTGAGCCTCTGAAATTCTTCTGCGCATTTCTCGATCCAAACAAATTTCTTGTTCTTCTTCTACAATTCCATAATCAGATTTGATATCTTCGCAAAACCCTCAATGAACCGTCGATAGTATCCTGCTAAACCCATGAAGCTACGCACTTCAAGGACATTCATCATTGTAGGCCATTCCATAATAGCCTCGACCTTGGTGGGATCCACGGTGATACCTTTGTTGGATATGAAATGCCCTAAGTAGTGAATCTTCGATTGATAAAACGAGCATTTAGACAATTTCCCAAACAATATGTTCTCTCGCAGACATTGTAGTACCAAGCACAAGTGATCATCGTGTTCCTCCATCATCCGAGATTAAATAAAAATATCATCACTGAATACTTGGATGAACTTGTCCAAGTATTCGAGGAACACCCCGTTCATCAAACTCATAAATAACCTCAGGGTGTTCATCATTCCAAAAGGTAAAACAGTAAAATCGTAATGTCCAAACCTAGTCTTAAAGGCGGTCTTAGGGATGTCCTCCTCCTTGATCCGTAACTGGTGATACAATGATCTCAAGTCGATCTTTGAAAACATCATCCTGCCCTTCACTTGATCAACAAATCATCAATACTTGGCAACGTATACTGATTCTTGATCGTTGCCTTGTTCAATTGACGGTAGTCAATGGAGAGTCTACATGACCCATCCTTCTTTCATATGAAAATAAAAGGCACACCCCATGGTGACACACTGGGACGTATAAGTCTCAGTTCCAACAACTCATTCAGTTTCATTTTAAACTCTTGTAGCTCCGGAGTCGACATCCGATAAGGCGTTCTTGCTATCATTTCAGTCTCTGGTTTTAGGTCTATGGTAAATTCCAATTCCCTCTCTGGCAACATCCCAAGTAACTCCTTAGGGAAGATGTCTACAAAATCTCTCACCCCTGGAAGGTGTTCTAGACCTTCCGCTACTCCCTTTACATTTAACGCAAGGATCACATAAATCTTACATCCCTTGTGAAAGCTCTTTCGTAGTTGTAAGGAAGAGATGAAGATCAGGGAAACTCCCTGGTTCCGACCTATGATCACAGGTCTCTTTTCCTCAATCGACCAAGATCAATTGTTTCATCTTACAGTTGAGTACTGCCTCATGCAATTCCAACTAGTACCTACCGATCACGACGTCATAAGATCCTATGATCATGAAGTACAGGTTGGCCCTAGTGAAAAATTCTCCCAGGTTAAGGCTACAGCCCGTAACCTTCCCTCCAACCTTCTGATTGGCTCCCGAAGCCATTTCTACAAAGATAAACTCACCTTGTTCGAATACCCTTACCTTAATTCTTTTTAGCGTTGCCCCAAAAATGAAACTCTCTACAGCACCAGAATATATCAAAATACTAAGGGTTTGTTCAGTGATGGTACCTAACGTCTCAAGCACATTCGAATGGTGCTCTTCCTGACGGTTACTCACCGCTACATGAATCCGATGGGCCTTTCCCTAATCTCCCACGGTAGTGGGTCTGACTGATCTAGATGCTTCGGTCCTCTCCACTGGGCATTCATGCTTGTAATGTGGCTCCCCACATTCCAACACACTTTATTCGGTCCAGTCTTGGTACCCGAAGTAGAAGTTGGATCCTAACACTAAGGCCAACACGAACTTGTTTCCCTTAAGTTTCTCGGTAAAAGGTGTGGAGCATACCGAAACAACTCCAAAAATGGGCCTCATATTGGGGCACCGTATGGCTGCCCTGTTGCAAGGCATTGAACTTGTTGAGATGACACTCAAAAAAATCCTCAGAAGGATACCTTTCCTGGAACCATTCCTTGAACAGTTCCCATGACACGTCTTTGACGACCATGTTCAAATGCGGTAGGAGTGTCTTCCTTCATAGAAGAGCGCTCCCCTTCAGTTGAAAGACCGCCATGCGGACCTTCGTGTTGGAGGTATATTTGTGAAGAGCAAAGAACATTTCCATATTCTCCCACCATGCCTCGGCGGCTGCGCCATCCGGGGCACCAAAGAACTTGGGAAATTTGACCTTCTCGAGTTTGCAGTGAATACTAATGGTACTGATTGGGTGCATTGTGGACCCTCATGGGTACAGGTACCCTGGCCTCATCTCAGTACGGATGGTGAATCAAGGCCTCTGACAATCTCTGGAAGGACCTAGTCAGACCATCATCATCCCTAACAAAAATTGAATCCAACCCAAGGACTTGTTCTTCTCCTTGGGGGTTAGACTCCGAGGGTGCGAGCACCTCTGGAGGCATTGCACATCCTTCCATGGCACCCATTGGGAACCTCTGTGGCATCCTCTAATCGATATCACTGCATGGTCACGTTAAAGTTTTAATTAGTGCTAGGTTATTACTCAAGGGATTACTGCAGTGGAAATCATGGCAATCCATAGTCGTAGGGTTGAACCCACTATGATACCATATGTAATGTCCCCATCGTTACAAATACAAGTGACTCGACGCAAAAGAAAAAAAAAATTAAGAAGGAAGGAAACAACGACAATTGTTAAACAACACAACTTGACGACGACAGAACGCATGCAGATCAGGCAACAGACAATAACGACTTATCATACAAGCACATCAGGCAACGGGAAGAAACATGTAATAATCAATAGACATATAAAAATGACTACCCTCCCGACACAAGCAAGACAGCGCCTACAAGATAAAGTACAACACCAGCAACCCAACACAACGGCTTGACGACCAGTAACTAGGAAACCTCTACGATGCACAAAACCAATTGCATTGAGGCGTTACAGAACCAAGTACCAACATCAATTACAATGATAAAATGCCCACATCGGGAAGCAACAGACTCAAGACAGGTTATCATTTGCCTCTATTCATCAGGGCACCCAATGATCCCCTCAACAGGAATCATGTCGTCTCAAGGCAATAGGTGTGACGGTAACCCTAGCGCAACATAACACATCCAGACCAATAACCCAAGAAAAGTTTCAATGCGCTAGGAGAGAAAAATAACTAACAAGAAGACTACACCCATGCCCCCAAGAAATAGGTCGACATGACACAATATGACATCACTCAAATTAAATTGTGCAAGCTATTAAACGGCTTCGCCAATCAACCATAACCCAATATCCACTCAGCATGATGTCTAGGTGTGAAGGAGTGAACTATTAGAAATGTTATCATTATCATAAATGTGTCCCAAACTGTGACCAAGAATGTGAACTATTAAAATATGTTACTATTATCACAAAGTTATCATAAAGGTGGACTAAAATATTTAACAATGATATCGTTGTCGCATAATAATATTTTGGTCCAATCGTATTCGTTGTCTATACAAAATAAGAGCTAATAATGATGTTAACACTAATGAAATAATGACATTGTTGTCTAAACATAGTGTTATCCCTTAAAATTGATTTCAATATCTTGTAAAACTGAAACTAAATGAATTCGATGTCTTATATCGCTAATTAAAACTGAGACTATATCGTTATCTTATGAAATTGTTATTTATAAATTCGCTAATTGAAACTGAAACTATACCTCGAATATAATTGTTTTAGTGCAACTGAACACTCGATTATTCACATAACAATAAATTGATTACATTTGTATTTGATGTGACTTATCAATCCAATATATCACCGGCATGTAAGTCATTGTCCAATAATTCGCAAATTAACAATAAAAAGGAATGACAAGGAAATAACACTATAATCGTTGTCTAAATAAAGGAGTTATTGTGTCTATTGAAATTGTTGCCAAGGTATACTATCGTTGTCCTTTATCATATATAAAAACAGGGTCAATGTAATAAAACGCAGTAGTAAATATATATGAAGCGCAGAGATTAAATATAATCATAATTGTTGAGCTACAAACTGGAAATTGCTACCCATTCATTGCATGAAATCGGTGTGTATTTTCACATGATATCTCATGAAATCGCTAATACATATAATGATATTCATTATAAACGCTACCAATGTTTCTCATATAATCGCTAATAATGATTTTCATTATATACTATAATATTGTTGTCTTATTATTATATAGAATACATATAATAAAATTATGTCAAATATAATTACGATAACTTTCAAACACTGTCATACAATCAACGTTGTCATACAATCAAGATTATTGTCAAACGTCGTCAATAAACATTAAAATCGTTGTGTGAATGTGTATCACTGCGTAATACATACATTCATTGTGTAATATAAGGAGATATATTTGTTGTATACTATATAGATTCACTATGTATTATTTAGATATAGGTTTGTTGTAGTTCAAGTAATAACGTTGTCTATTAATAATTATTTGTCACAAATATATAAATTTGTTGTCACTAAAATCGCCACAACCTACTATCAATCAATAATCATTTATGGAAATCGATGCATAGACATCGCTGACTTATAAAAATGGTAAATCACATTCAATATTCATAAAACACAAAGTAAATAATTTCATTCCAAAAAACGCAGAGGAAAATACCGTTGTGGTAAATGCATTTAAAAAGGAGATAAAACTTTATCAACAAAATTCTGCCAGGAAAAATCGTTGTGGTAATTGAATGTAAAAAAAAGGTGAGATATGAACTCTATAAACTCTATATCCTTGTTGAATATAACATTGTCTGTGTATTAACATGCAGTCAGTAACATATGTAAAACGCATTCAATATAAACGTTGTCAACAACATATGTAAAACGCAATCAATATCATAGGTAAAACATAGTGAATGTAACATATGTAAAACGCAGTCAATAACATATGTAAAACGCAGTCAATATAGTCACTATATATTACAATAGTAGTCACTATAACATAAAAAACAAAACGTTGTCAAAAGACCAATCCAAGTACTGGGATTCATTATTAAAATCGCAGAGGTGATAGCCAACAAAGTGTTGGGGTTTATCATTAAAATTGCAGAGGTTATACCAAGAAAGTGCAGAGATAATCACACAAAAATGCAGAGATACTCAGCACAAGAAGGCGCAAGGACCAATCATTTGGAAATGAATCAATCAATGCAAGGATTCTCATTCACAAGGAGGGCGCAAGGATTAGAGATCAATCAGAAAGGAAAACATCGAGATAAGGAAAGGATATATGGATGGGCAAAACTTAACCTCCACTCATCATCCATGCACAGAAAAGCAGGGCATTTGAATCTATAGGTCTTTAAACACCAAAGTAACGACCGTCGATTCGGCTCTTAGTTGACTGCTCGGGAACAGACTGATGACTAAAGGGATAAGGGAAAAACACAAATTTCTTCGTAATAATCAATAAAACAAACACAGAAAGGTCATAGAAATCAGGATTGGGTTTGCCAAGGGAATCAATTCAAAATGCAGCAAGCATAAGGCTGGGATGACTTTAAGTTCATTGATTAAAAAATGTTGAGTAAAACATAATCTTTACACAAAATAAGTACAGTAATGAAAGCATTAGAACAATATTAATCTACCATTCAAAAATAAACACATGCGTACTGTAGCCAAATGCAACAGCTCTGAGTTGTTGTCCTGTGCGTGCTCTATCCATCTCTTGCTTTCTGATCGATGTGACCTCACTGGTACCTCCCAGCCAACGCTAGGGGTACTCTTCTTCCCCTTGAGACCCCTGAGCCACAAAGGGGACATGGACACAATACCAGAGAACCGCTAGCACCTATCTCGCCTCGCAAGGTCAAGCTACCACTCATTACCTGAGCTAGGTATCCCAACTCCCACAAGATTAGTTCAGTCAAGACAAAAATTCATCATCGTAATGTTACACATCAAGATGAGATCCATACTCCTCCTCCTCCATCCTTTTTATAGATTTTTTCAATTAATTAGTTTCCCAAATTCTCACTAAATTCCCTTTTCATTTAATTAATTAGGAAAAACCTCCCCCATACACATGTCACCCATCCCCTAGTTGCACCATAAATTAAATTTTATTAATTAATTAATTTTTCCTATTTCCCTCACCCACCTAAAAGGATTCCTAAAAATGCTCCTAGGTGTCCCAAAATTCCCTTACACTTCTTAAATGACTTACGCCTTACTTAATTCCTAGTTGAGTTCAAAAATAGAAAGTTTCCAAGGTAATATTCCTTACTAAGTTAGACATTCATCTTTTTCCTTATGTTTCCCCCTTCTTTAGGTTTCCCCTCTTTCTTTAAGTTTCCTGTTTCTTTTAAGTTTCCATCTTTTTCCTTTTCAACTAAAAATCAATTTAGCAGGTGTAGATGAAACAACCATTTACCCTCTTTTCTTTTTAACTAAAATTAAATTAGCAAAAATAGATAAAAACCACCATTTCCCTTTTTTTAAATTTAATCCTCCAAGATAATTTGACTTTAATAAATTAATTTGAATTTATTACCCCCCTTCTTGTTACATGTTCATTTATTATTATTATTTTGACCACACGTTCTAATTAGACCTAGGTTGTAAATTCACTAGGTTGGGTGACATTTTCATTAGGGAAAAAAAAAATTAAATCTTACTTGTCACATCATTCATTTTAAGTCCATTTAGGTTTATTCACTTACCAGTTAAAATTGTGACGTTCCCTTCAGGACACACTAGGTGACGCAAACCCCCTTCCCTCCAAAGGGCTACTTGATCTCCCGGTCTTCGATCATTTGTATTACTGAGTCGGAACAACTCCTTGGGTCCATGTAGGCACCCTAAACTATCTTACCCACACACACAGGCTCTTACACATGTGACCATGGCTATGACTGTGGATCTACCTTCTTCGTAGTTCAGACTTCGGGGATATCCTGAATCCTTTCTTCACTTCTTCCTGAATCACTAAGCTCTGATTCTCTGAACTCACACCACGTGTCTCCTCAGATCTATCAGCCCCCATAGTGGTTCAGACTTCGTGACCCTGTGAAACTCTATCCCTTCACTCTCAACCTCCAATCTCCCAATTTCCAAATTCTTGGAACCCATTGCCACGTGCCCTCCTATTATCAATAGTGGGGATTGAATCGCGACTTCGGACTTCGCGACCTTGTCTTCTTCAAGTTTCCAACTTGTCGATCCTCCGAGGTACCGAAATACTTCACGGTTCTCCTCCTTGCAACTCACTAGATCTAACGGTCTAGGATCGTTCTTCTCCTTTTGAGAACAAATCTTGCCCACTGGATTTTACGAGAAGTTCAAGGATTCATTTCCTTAAATTTTTCCACCGCTCTCCTTCCTGAGCTTCCTTCCTCGATTTCCCTTGTTCCTCTGAATAATATTTTCAACACTTAGTCGAGTGTTTGATCTATGCACAACTTGAAACAAATTTCTCTCCACACTTCAACTTTTTTGGATGAATTCGCACTCCTTGCGATTTTTCTCCAACCACTTCTATCTCTTGTGACTGAATCACACTATCCCTCCTAAGATTTCAATTATGAAAACCATGTCACACACTCCTTGCGGATGTCGATGCACTCCTTGCAATGTATAATTTTCACTATCTCTTATGAGCTTTTGAGTCAAAGTAGACTCAGTCACGCACTCCTTGCGGACACTATGCACACCTTGCACTCGCTCATTGAATATAAATTCTTGAAACTTATCTATTCCTCACATTGATTCATACATTCAACAAAGAAAATGCATTCATTGATTCAAGAACAGAAATAACAGAGAATTGAGAAAAATAACAGAAAATCTACCATTCATTCAGATAGATGTATATCCATACGCATTTGGGAAAATATATCTCTGTTATATTCATCCAACTGAAACTTACATACATTCAGACAGTGTTTCCCTGTATCTCCCAGCTCTTAGCTTACAATGGCAATCTACACATACTAGATTCAACCGCTACAACAGCTATCAACAACAATTCAAAACCATCAACCCTTACTGGGCAATATTACAAATATTTATACAAATAGGTGCTCTTCAATCCTTCCCTCCAACTACTCTACGCTATCTTAAATGGAATTGATCGCTATCAACAACTTAATTCCTATTACAATAAATATTGTGTTAGACAAATAAGAGTGCAAGATCCAAATATGTACTGCGATCCGATTTTCAAAACAAAATAAATTCCCCCATCAACCTTTCATGATGGCACAGCCTTCAAACATTTAAAGACATTTATAACTCAAAAAGTTTTGTCAGATATCACATTAATACATTGATCAGTTTGAAATTCAAAATATTTCAAAATGTGCACTAGTGCGCCCAACTATCTTCCACGCTTGTGCTCTGTTGGCGATGCTCCTACATCATACTCTCTTGGATGAAAAATTCATGGACTCTTGTCCATGAGATCCTGCACCGATCTTCCATGATTCTGGATCTCTGCTTCATTAACCCAGCTGGCATCTTCTATTGGTTGTCCTTTCCATTTTACCAAGTATTCAAAATACGTCTTCCTTCTGGTCTTCTTACCAACCCTTTGATCTATGATCTTTTCCATCTGTGGATTCTATGCTACATGCATATGTTTCTCCCACTAAATCTTCCTCTGATCTTCAGTTCTTTTGGCTCCATCTTCCCTGTAAAGATACAGCTCTACGATATTGTATATGGGCGATATACCCACATCTTCTGACAGCTCTAACTCATAAGTGTTCTCACCAAATCTCCTCAAGATTTTGCATGGCCCTATATTTTTCAACTTCAACTTGTTGTTGTTGATTAAGGTTGGTTGTCATTGATGTCAACCCTTGAAGAAAGCCCTGTAGCACAAAGGTTTGGGTAATCAACCCAATATTTTTTGATGTAAATATGACTCATTATTATTATTTCATGGTTAATAAGAAGTAAATATGGATGAACTCCAAAGTGGTTGTTGGATTACTGAGAGGGGGGGTGAATCAGTAATAACGTAATTATAATCATTTTTATTCAAATGTTATATCAATGTAGAATTATTATCCAATAATGAGAAGTAAT
>SNQJ01S0050611.1:20704-31330 GCA_010110895.2 Picea sitchensis
CTAATGTTTATACCAAGAAAGTAGGAAGCCATCTCATAATCCTTGTCCTTTATGTTGATGACCTTATCCTTACTGGTAGTGACTCAAAACTTTTAAACCATGTGAAAACTAGCCTTAAGAAGAAATTTGAAATGACAGACTTAAGCTTTTTGCACTATTTCATTGGCCTCCAAGTTTTGCAAACCAATATAGGAATTTTTCTTTCCCAGTTTAAGTATGCTTGTGACCTTCTTCGTCACTTTCACATGGACGATTGTAAACCAACCCCTTCTCCCTTCCAGTTTGGATTCAAGCTTACTGCCACCTGTACTTCTCTTGAAGTTGATGCCACCCTGTATTGTCAGTTAGTTGGTAGCCTCTTATACTTGACTCATACTCGTCTTGATATTTCCTTTTCTATTGGTCTTGTTTCCCGGTATTTGCAAACACCCCATGAAAGCCATTGGAAATAAGATAAAAGGATACTTCTCTATGTTTGTGGTACAGTTCAATTCAGGATACATTATAGTTCACGGGAGACTCTTTTATTGGTTGGTTTCACTGATTCAGATTGGGCCGATGACCCTGATGATACAAAGTCTATTGCAGGTTATGTTTTCATCCTTTATTCAGGACCTATATCTTGGGCCTGTAAGAAACAATAGACTATTGTACTTTCTTCAGCAGAAGTAGAGTACCAAGCATTGATGAATGCAATTTAGGAAGCCTTGTGGCTTCGATAGATCCTTTTAGAGTTTGGATTCCAGCAGCAACATCCGACCAACTTTTGGTGTGACAATCAGAGTGCCATCAAGCTTGCCAAAGAACCATTTCAACATCAGTGTAGAAAACACAACGAGATACAAATGCACTTCATCCGACAACTCATTCATGATCAAGTTATTAAAGTGATCTTTTTCCCTACAGAAGATCAAGTTGCATACATTTTCACAAAGTCTCTTACAGAAGCAAAGTTTTCCAAACTTCGATCTATGTAAGTAGTTCAGGAAGTTGTCATTAAGGGGGGGTAGGCTCTAATGCCTCCTTCCATCTCCTATTGTGTCACCATTGTAAATCATTAAATCCTATCCCAAGTTGTTCTTAAAGGGGGATGTTAGGATATTTAGACACTTAGGAGTTAGTTAAGATCTACTTGGTCTAATGTGTCATTAGGTAAAAGTGTGTTTGTTAGTGTGTTTATTTAGTATGCATTTGTAGTTAGGAAATATGATGGTCACGATATGTTCCCGACATAGAGTGATCCGATGGTTCATACTCTCCTCGATCTTAATGACCATTGATCCATGGCTTAACACCCGATTGGTCCATGATCTCTATTTAAATAGAATGGAGGGTCATTTGCCGATGATTGATTGTGACAAACTCTCTTGTAATATCCATCTGTAATATTTTTCTTTTGCATTAATAAACTGCTCCAAGTGGCTGCATTCGCTGGGGCCGTGGATGTTTCTCCGTAGGGTTTTTACCACATTAAAACATTGATGTGTTGATATTTGATCTGGTTATGTGAGTGGTTACTGAAGGTGTTCATCCTCTATTGGAATACCTATGTTTTCAAACAAAATTGAGAGAAGATTCATAGAAATATTTGGAACATGTAAAACGTTCTCAAAACTACCATTGTGGAGTTCCACTCTCCCTTCTCCTGCTACTACTATTGGAGTATCACCCCCCATGAGAATAGCGGGTCTTGAGCATGGAATCAAAGAAGATAAAAATTCCTCTTTCATTGCCATATGATGGGATGCACCCGAATTTATAATCCATGAATCATATGAGGAATTAATTGCAACCAGGGCATGATGATTACCTTTCTTAGGATAATGATCTTCTTCCTTCTGCTTCTTGACTCCTTCTGGAATGGAGTTTCCAAGGTTGTCCTGTTGAAGTGCCTATGCCATAAGATCGATCTGTTTCTTCATGCATGTGGATTCTTCATGATTCAGTTTATTGCAGTAAGTGCATTGCTTTCCCTTCTTCTTCTTCCTAGAATTTGAAGAGTCTTTGGAACTTGAAGAATCATTAAAGGGTTTGGAATATCCCTCCTTCTCGTTCTATTTCTCCTGCCCATTTTGTTTGGATGATCCTTTTCCATCATGCATGGTGAGTGCATGTTCTTTGGGATCCTTGATGAGGCACATCTGTATGAGTTTTATCTGCTCTTGTGTGAGAGACTCAATGAACTGATCCATCGTAGGTATTTTCCAATTTGTTCCAAAAAGACATCTGCCATAATGGAAATTGGAGACATATACAATGTATTCTGGTCCTAGCTTGGCCAAGATTTTTAGAATAAGTTGTTTCTCTTGTGTATACTTGTTAATACCACATTCACCCAAGATCAAAAACAAATATTTAAATTTAGTAAATAAATCTTGTATATTATCAAAACTTTTAGGGTCTAAGGTATTCAACTCTACCTCAAGCATATGACCTCGCATCTCATCCTAATTTCCAAAGAGTCCTTCCAAGGTGGTCCATATCTCATTTGGAGTCTTTCATGTGACAACATGAAACCATAGATCAATGGATATTAACTCAAGAAGTATTCCAGTGGCCTCATCCTTACGGTTCTCCCATCTAATCTTCTCAAGCGCTGATGTAGGTTATGTTTTTGTCGCCATCTTCAAATTATATAGTCATTTTCTTTTGAGTTGGAATGTGGCCTTCAGATTCCATTCAAAATAGTTGTATGGTGTGAGTATTATCACCAGAATTGATTGAATAATTTTCATCGTCTCCATCCCTACTATTGATTCTGAAAAGATCCTGAAAACCCATATCGTGGATTCCAAGATATGATTGACAATTCTATGACAACTATAGGTATGGTAAAACAACTATATCTCCTAAAATATGATGTGGGTTTTGTATATTTTTGATGAGAATGAGCATCCCTATGTTATATGTCTCTGGTCCAAATTTTAGCCCAACCCAAATCGTGAATTTCAAGATATGTCTATTTTGCTACAAAAGCCCAATTTTCTGGAGGGCTGCTAAATCGTCGCACCCTAGAGAAGGATAAACTGAGATGATGTTTAATCGTCACACCCTAGTGAAGGAAACAATGTGACGATTGTGAAAAATTGAATTGTCACACCTTGGATGAATAAAACGCCCATGATTGTGAAAAATTAAATCATCGCACCCTTCGATAGGGATAGGCTGTGACGATTCCAATCGTCGCACCTTTCGATAGGGATAGGCTGCGACAATTGCGGAAACTAGGTTTACTCAAATCCTCTTTCTCTCTTCTTTGGCTTGTCTGGGTTGCTCCAAGTAGATAAACTCTGATACCATGTCAGTGTTTCATGGCAACCTGCACAGGAGACCTAGCTAAAGCATACAGAAACAAAACTTATCAAGAAAAGGAAGAGAGATACACAATGAAGAATGAGAATCAATGTATATTATGATCTTACCAATCAATGAGTGATATTCACTCATATAGGCAATGGCATCCTATAATTAGGAATGCATGCATAATAATGATGGTATAAAATTATAAATTCTAAAATATAACTAGTCAGTTAACTCCCACTGAAGTAGTGTTACTCCCACTGAACTAGTGTGCCGAAAATATAAATTTCTCCAACAGATAAATCTTGTTTTTGGATTATTGAGAGGGGGGGTGAATCAATAATATAGAAATTTAAACCTTTTTAACCATAAAATGCAAGTGTTATAATAATGTAACATTATCAGCCAATAGTTTTAGAGTAAATAAACAATGAACAAAGGAACAATCATACACATACATAGTACACTAGTGTTTTTACATGGAAACCCAAAGCGGGAGAAAACCATTGAATGATTTTTATTATATGTATTTAAGAATTAAATTCATTGGAAGCACCAACTTCCTTTATTTTCCAACTGCAACTAGAAGGAGGCTTCAACCCCCTAGTTTCTCAGGCTACAACCCGAGGGAAGCTCCAACTCCCCAATTTTTTGGCTACAACCCCCTATGTTCTTCGGATACAACTAGAAGGTGGATACAACCACCTTTCCTTGCCCCATCCAACCGCCATGTCATAGAAATAGAAATATGGAACCACTGTCACATTATCACTATGAGATATACTGTTGTAAACCTGTACAAATCAACCTACACCAAACAACCTGTAACAACCTGTACCAAACAACCTGTAATCAACATGTACTATAAACAAGTGCATCAACCATGCACAAACCTGTAACTCAATCTATACCATCAATGAGTGCATCAACCATGCACCAAATATGTACCAATAATTCATCAAATACACATAAACTATGACTCATCAAGATGTACCAACTTCATCAACTATACACCTCAAGTATGTTCCAACTCATCAACTACTTGTCTCAACAATGTACCCAACATGTACCTCAACCAAAATCCGTCATCAATTTCATCATCCAAATATGATTTGTAACTCTATAATAGACCTGGTGTATATGATCACATACCTACAAACCTTCCTTAACTTTAACAACAAGAAACTAGCATTTTCATCAAACTTTACTTTGGTTTCACATGACTAATTTTGGATTAGTCAACAACCCTAACTTGAAATAATCATAATTATGTACCTGTAACGAATAAATATCTGAAAATAGTACACAATTTTCTTCAGTTTCGTTTATGCAATTCATCCACGTTTCACTGCTTGGAACCTCTCAGAAAATGAGTTATAGCAAAAATGGCATACCTTGTTGAATTTTGGCTTATTCTAGAGAGTGAAATTGTAGAGTGTGCCCCGTAAATAATATTTGTTGTATGGATTGTAAAATGGTAAAAAGAATACTAAATACTATAATCTAACCAATACATTTGGTCTTATTGAATTTGGATTTGTTATGAAGAAGTTATGACGTTTTTACCCGAAACACCTGTTTTAGACTAGTTTTAGGACTAGCCACAAACCCTATTTTTCACAGAGTGTAACTACAAAAATACAACGACCCACAAGTGAAATTTTTTATCACAACTACTTGGACATGTTTCCTGAAATGCCTCCATATTTCTAGTTCTGAATCATTCTAGAAAAAACGTTATTACGAAAATGGTGAGATGACCTGTAAATAACATACCTTAGAAATTATCATCAAAATAATTTATCCTCCCTTGAATTTTAGCCTTTACATCACCTTCCCTCTGAAATTCACCATAGATATCATTTATTTAACTCAGTCACTTGTATATATTCAATATGCTCAAGTGTAATTAAAATGAGAGACCCTTGCCTCTTATTTATAGTTTTATGTAGATTCCTTAAGGGGTTACCTTCTAACCATCTTAAACCACTTTCCTTATTTTAGGGCTAACCTACTTCTAACCACTTGTCCACTTAGTAATTTCTCCATTAAATTTATTATTTAAATAATTTCTTTTGTATCCACTTTGACTTATAGTACACTCATCACTTCACTTTATTATTTAAATAATTTCTTCTTTGCGACCACTTTGACCTTTTGGGGCTTCTAGATGACTCATGAGGGTTCTCCAACTTCACATGGCCATAACTCTCTAACTGTGAGGAGTTATGTGACGTTCCACATACCAGTGGAAATGACATGATATGTACTATCCGTATAGAATAGTATTGCCTACAAATATATCAAAACTCATACCATTATCCATCAAACAAACTTGGTTCCATTACCCAAACCTTTGTGCTACTGGAATTTGCTACCAAACTTTCTTCAAGAGTTGACATCAATGACAACCAACCCAATTAATAAAAAAAGTCATTTCATTTGATTTTGATAAAATTTCTCATTTATTTATTGTTTTTTCAAATATTTGATTTTAATAAACAAATTTAATTTCATCATTTTTACAAAATTTGATATTTTTTTATAATTTTGATAAAATTTCTCATTTAATCCAATTTTAAGTGTGCCTTGTAAATATGGTTTTGTTCCTTCTAAATAGCCTCTCTTGTAAAATGCCATGGCTGTATGGAATGTTTCCCAATTGAATAATCTAGGATGGTTAGAAAGTTTTAATTGATCTATGACGTGATTAATAAATAACAAAAAAAAATGCAACAAAATCTATATGATCAATAATGAATTATCAAATCTTGAACATATATTTACATATTTATAATTATTATATGATTAATGTTGTATTATCAACAATATTACCAAGTTTTTAATCTTAATGTTTTATATACAATTTGAACCACTAATATGAATTCCTTTAGTTGCTTGGTTGCTAGGAGTATCCTTACATACAATGTTAATCTTTCTGTTCCATAAACTCTCTCATGGTTTACAGATAGAAAGAAATCTCTTTATGATGGAAGCATGGTGTCAAAATTACCACCACTAACCGTTTTCTACTAATTTCTCTCTCCAAATTGTCCATTTTAAAAATATTTATGTTTTTTTTAGCCGACCTTTAGTCATAATGTCTTTAGCTCCTTGTTGCATGGTTTTGCTTGTCATTTATCCATTCATTGAAAAGTAAATGAGTAATATATTTAAATGGAGAATTTGAGAGGTTATCTATTTTAGTGCATAGGTGATCAATAGAATTTGAAACATTAAACATACATACCTTGATTTAATAGGATGTTGTTTTATCTAATGACAATGATAATATTATCATACATATTAATGCAATTTGTTTTTTTAGTAAATCCATAAGTAAAAAGTTTATGAATAAGTAAATCAATGGCCTTAGCAGTACTAGAAGGACATCCAGTCTACTAGATGGCCTTAGCACAATAGTATTAGTGAATAACATATTTTTTCCCCTAATAATGCAGACATGATAGTTTATTGGTTGAAACATAAAGATAGATAATAACATTTTAAAGAATAAACAAATATGATTTCTATCCAAAAGATTTACATATATTTAAAAAATCTCGATATCCTAATTTTACTCAGGAAACTATCATACATAAACTAATATACTTTAAAAAACTTGACTATATTGAAGAATACATCAATTACATCAATTCAAGTTTGAATATATCGATGAATGTGCCAAATTTTTGTATTTACAATCTAATTGCGTCCTTAAACTTCTACTACATATGTTATATTGTATACAATCTTTTGATCCATTCAAAGACCATTCTATGTGGATCATATACTGATCAAATATCTCTTTAAATGAGTAAACATTATATTGTGTACAATTTTATGTTATCTTCTTCCATGGACATGCATATACTTTTTTTTTAACTGTAATGAGAAAACCTAACTTCCATTCCTCCCATTTTCCTTTTAGGATGACAAGCTCTTAGTCAAGCTTGTCTTCCATATAAATATCATTTTATGTGTATCATACACTCATCAAATAATGAATAAAAATAAAAATATATATTATTTAATATAAATAAATTATGCTTTTCTTACAAATATACATATTTTAAAATACAAACAAAGTTTGTTTTTCTTACATATGCAAATATTATTAAATACAAATAAATTTCAGTTTCCTTCAAAAAATTTATGATATAAAAATACTGAAGATATTATACTAAGATATGAAGGTTTTAAGTAACTTGGTTATTTTATAAAAGATGACTCCTATAAGGTAACTGATTGGAATTTGCTTGTGGCAAAGGCGGAAAAAATAATTGGCCACTGGTACAATAGATGAATCTGCTTAGGAGGACGATAAACTCTCATCAAAGCAGTACTAGAAGGACATCCAGTCTACTAGATGGCCTTAGCAACAATTTCAGTGACTATTCTACACAAGCTCAGAAAATTAACCTTCAATTTTCTTTGGACGGGTTGTACTGATTCAAATCGCCTTCATCTTTGCAGTTGGGAGGCACTTGCTAAACCAAAACATAAGGGTGGCTGGGGGCTCAGAAATATATTTCACTTTAACAAAGCTCTGGCCGCAAACACACTCTGGCGTGTGCTGACAAAATTTGGGATTTGGCACTCTGTAATCAAAGATAGATACCTCCCACACTGTTCGGTGGAAACCTGGTTCATAACTGCTCCTAATGTTGCGAGAGTGACATCGCACACTTGGAGAAATCTGGTAAAATCGACATATCTGATTACACATTGGCTCTCCTGGAATCCAGGGTCTCGAAATTCAATCATTATTGGAAAGGATCGCATCTTGGGACTGGGGGCCTCCTCCTACTTATCACAACAACTCCTAACTCTTTTAAACTATTTAAACATCAGTTACCTTTTCCAAGCAAAAGACAATTCCATACCTAGGACTACTTTGAACTGTTGGAAAACCAACGTTGAAATTGGACTTCTAGTTGCTTTAGCATTGGAGTGGGACAAGTACTATAGGGAATTCATGAGTTCTGGTGTACAAATCCTCGACAAAGAGGACAAGCTCTTTTGGATAGGGGGTGACAACTCGGGTCGTCTTACTGTGTATAATGTCTACTCAACAATCACAAATATTATATGGGTTCATAATACTATAGGCTGGAGGAGAAAATTTTGGTCATGGAACATCCCACAAAAATTAGGACTTTTCATCTAGCTTGCTATTGAAAACAAAATACATACTTGGGACACACTTCAAAGGAAAAGCTGGGTTGGACCCAACATTTTCCATCTTTTCTCCAAGGAGGCTGAGATAGTGTTACATCTCTTTTTCAAGTTCTCTTTCACTAGACAGTTCTGGGACCGGATCTCCATCGATCAAAGTTTAATTTCTGTCTGGGATGGGAACACTCTATTTGACTGTTTTGACACCTGGATAAAAAAGGATCGATCTCATATAACTCTACCATCTATAGTTTGTTGGTTTGTATGGTTAGAAAGAAATAACAAAGTCTTCAAAAATGGGTCGCCTTCCCACACTGCAGTGGTCTACAAAACACTTCGCATGCACACAAATTGGACTGTTGTTCACTCGAGACAAGTGGTTATCAAAAAACAATTTAAGACACACATTCCAAAGGGTTTTCCTACAATATGGTTTGATGGTGTAACATAGTCAGATGGTCTTCAAAGTGGAGCAGGTGGCTTGTTAAGGATTTCAAAGAACTCATATTATAGTTGGAATTTCAACTGTGGCCCAGGTACCAACACTAGGGATGAATTATTGGGGGTCTGGGCAACACTCCACCTGGCTACTAGATTAAATATTGAGGATATACAAATCATTGGGGATTCAAAAATTGTTATCGACTGGTTAAACAATAAAGGAAAACTCTAGGTCACCTCTCTTCTAGACTGGAAGGATAGAGTCAGAGAGCTGCATTCAACATTCATGCACATCAGTTACAAGCATACCTTCCGTGAGCACAACAAGGAAGTTGATTCCCTCTCAAAGACTGCTCTCCATAAACAAGCTGGTTTATTTACTTACAATCACTGGTTAGATGGGCATGAGGGCCCTCCTCATTTTCTAAATCTATATTAGCATTTTAATTTTCAAGTAATCTAACGACCTATACCTGCATCAATACATGTTCCTTTTTGTTGTCAGGATTAGATACAGTTATGAGACTGTCAGATTTTTGGAGTTTTTCACTCTACTTGTGTTCTATTTCCTTGAATATCTCATTGATGAACTATGTATGGCATTGATCCTCCACTTTCTATAAAGGGGAATAGATCATTGCTAGGCACATGATATTTGCCTTTGAAGGAAATGGGCTATTGTAACCTTGCTACAAGAAGCAAATTATATATTAATATAATTGAGAAATTTCTCTATTGAAAAAAGAGAAGATATTAAGGCAGGGACTAGCTGCTTTGCAACTATTGCCCTTGTTTATTTAGTTTTGATTTTTAATTTGGTTAAAAAAAAGTGTTTAGACATTTTCAATATTTGTGAATCCAAAAAATAAAAGTCAACCTTCATTCAATGTTCCATTATGGTCATTTAATACTAATAGGTTCTGCATAAGCTAGTCACTAGTGAACAATGATATGTGTATGGAAATATTTCTTCTCTTTGTCTTGAGGTGGGTGGAGTATTTCATTTTGGTATTATTATTTTTTCTAAATTTAGCTTCTAAGATTAGTGATGGTTGTTTTCTTGTTGTTCATACCATTGTTAAATGTGTATATGGATGATCAAACAATGTTTGTTCATTTTGTTGTTGAGTGTATATACTAGTGAGTTTTAAATCATTTAATTTTTCTAAATATCATGGAATTGATGAGACACATGTTAATATTTAGTGCCCCCAAGGGTATGCTCAATTGGTTGAACCATCCACCTAAGGCATGTTGATGATAATGAAGCCATATGTCACAACTTTAAATTCAATTGAATCTCTCAAGATTATCAACTGATATCATAATTCGTGATTGAGCCTCTTTCCATCTAGATGTTCTAGGAGATTCCATGAGATTTTCTTTAAGGAAAAAGTGTTAATAATAGTGAGTTTTAGTTGATTTAAACTTTCCACATATTATGGATTTGATGGGATTACTATCAATTCACGAATAATATGTTTTGTCGACATATATATAAAAAATTAAAGTAATATTTATTCTAAGCATGGTATTTAAACAACTTATAAGTATCATATCATTTTTATAAACAATTAGGATTTACTTAAGTTATATTAAAAACTTATCAAGGTTTATGTCTATATATATATATAAATAAATAAGTAATATTTATTTTAAGCATTGTATTTAAACAACTTATAAATATCATATCATTTTTATAAACAA
>SNQJ01S0050611.1:31820-41963 GCA_010110895.2 Picea sitchensis
CTAACCCACTTCTAAGCACTTGTCCACTTAGTAATTTCTCCATTAAATTTATTATTTAAATAATTTCTTTTGTATCCACTTTGACTTATAGTACACTCATCACTTCACTTTATTATTTAAATAATTTCTTCTTTGCAACCACTGTGACTACTTTGACCTTTTGGGGCTTCTAGATGACTCATGAGGGTTCTCCAACTTCACATGGGCATAACTCTATAACTGTGAGGAGTTATGTGACATTCAATATACCACCAGAAATGGCATGAAATGTACTATCCATATAGAATAGTCTTACCTTCAAATATATTAAAACTCATACCATTATACATCAAACAAACTTGGGTCCATTACCCAAACCTTTGTGCTACCGGAATTGGCTACCAGAATTTCTTCAAGGGTTGAAATAAATGACAACCAACCTAATTAATAAACAATCTCCCCCTTTAGCATTGATGGCAACACTCTGATGCAATACTGAAGTCATATCACTCATTATCCCCCTGTGACCATCGCTCCCCCTGGAACCATGCCTCTGTGCTCTTTCTCCAAGCCTTTACCTTTGCATCTGATAAATCTCCCCCCCTTTGTCATCAATGGAAAATGTATCCTTCCATCTAGGGCTAATTCCCTTGATTGAACTCTTCTTGAAATTGTTCTCCCAACCTGAACTGTCCTCTTTATGGTGCTTCCTCATGTAAATCTAAGAAATATAATATAAGCATTCAAAAGCATTCATTTTGGAGTAGAAATTACTACGAGTCTCTAGCGAAGATACTCAAAGGATTCCCTTGGAAGAGGTTTTGTAAAGATGTCTACCACTTGTTCTTTTGTGCCCACATATTCAACTTTGATGTTCTGCTCTGCAACCTGTTCCAGTAGAAAGTGATACTTTATTGGAATGTGCTTCATCTTGGAGTGCATCACCGGGATATTTGAGATATTGATGGTGCTTGTATTATCACAATAGATTGAAATGGGCTCATCATACTCAATCTGTATATCTATCAAAGTTTGTTTCATCCATAGAACCTGAGTACAACATCCTGCTGCTGCAATATATTCTACTTCAGCTGTAGATAAAGAAACTAATGATTGTTTATTGCTTAGCCAAGATACTAAACACTCACCCAAGTAGACCATTTCTCCACTGTTGCTTCATCGGTCATCAATGCAACCTGCCCAATATGCATCTATGTAGGAAATAAGTGATAGATCCTTTCCTTTTTGATACCATAATCCAAACTCTTTTGTTCCTTTGAGATATCCGAAAATCCTCTTCACTGCTAATACATGTGATTTCTTTGGTGCTTCTTGAAATCGTGCCACCTGTCCAACTCCATGCATTACATCTGGTCTGGATGTTGTCACATATAGTAAGCTACCAATCATTGATCTGTATTACCTCTGATCTATAGATTTTGAATCATCATCTTTTCTCAACTTGCAACTGGTTTGCATAGGAATGGTAATTGGTTTGCAATCTTCCATTCCGAACCTCTTTAGCATTTCTTTGATATACTTAGTTCGAGAAATAAAAATTCCTTGGTTTCTTTGGCGTATCTAAAGACCCAGAAAGAAGGATAGTTCTCCGAGCAATGACATTTCAAATTCATTTTGCATAAATTTTGGCTTACCCTGTCATCAGTACTTCCAAAAATAATATCATTTGTTCGACAACATAGGTATTCCAACAGAGGAAAAACACCTTCAGTAACCACTCAAATAACCAGATCAAATATCAAAACATCGATTTTTTCACGTGGTAAAACCCCTACAGGGAAACACCCATGAACCCAGCCAACGCGGCCACTTGGAGTAGTTTATTAATCATCATTGATCATCGACAAATGACCCTCCATGCTCTTTAAATAGAGATCATAGACCAATCAAGTGTTAAGCCATAGATCAATGGTCGTTAAGATCGAGGAGACTATGAACCGTCAAATCACTCTATGTCGGTAACATATTGTGACCGTCGGATTTCCTAACTACAAATGCAAACTAATGCATACTAAAGAAACATACTAGGAAACACACTTTTACCTAATGACACATCAGACCAAGTAGATCTTAACTAACTCCTAAGTGTCTAAATATCCTAACATCCCCCCTTAAGAACAACTTGGGATAATATTGAAGGATTTACAATAGTGACACAATAGGAGAAGGAAGGAGGCATTAGAGCCTATCCCCCCTTAATGACAACTTCCTAAACTCCTAACATAGATCGAAGTTTGGAAAAATTCGCTTCTGTAAGAGACTTTGTGAAAATGTCTGCAACTTGATCTTCTATAGGACAAAAGAGCACTTCAATAACTTGATCATGAATGAGCTTTATGATGAAGTGCATGTGTAGCTTGATGTGTTTTCTATGCTGATGTTGAACTAGGTCTTTGGCGAGCTTGATGGCACTCTGATTATCGCACGAAAGGCTTGTCGTATGCTGTTGTTGGAATCCAAACTCTAAAAGGATCTATCTAGCCACAATGCTTCCTGAATTGCATTTACTATTGCTTGGTACTCTGCTTCTATTGAAGAAAGCGAAATTATAGCCCCAAGTGACAGGTCCTGAACCAAGGATGAAAACATAACTTGCAGCAGACTTCTGATCATCAGGGTCATCGACCCAATCTGAATCAATGAAACCAACCAATAAAGGAGTCCCCCCTGAACTATAATGTATCCCAAACTAAACTGTACCATGAACATAGAGAAGTTTCCTTTTAGCTACTTTCCAATGGCTTTCATGGGGTGCAGGGATGATTTTAAGGATGTAAATTTATTTTAAAATTTAGAAACCTTGGTGAATATTACTAATCCTTCATATGCAAACTATAAATGTTTGGCGATATTTTTGTAAAAGTATTCAAATTTCAAAATTTTATATAGTTTTTATAAAAATTTTGCGATTTTTAAGGTAAAATGATTTTATGCTATAGAATTTGGGCGAATCATTTTTAGAATAGCGAATCTTTTTTTGTGAAAACCATGGAAAATTAGCCCATGAGTGAAATTTAACCCCTAAAATCATCCCTAATGGGGTGTTTGCATATATCGGGCAACAAGACCAGCAACAAAGGAAAGAACCAGAAAGGTATGAGTCAAGTATAAGAGGCTACCAACTAACTGACGGTACAGGGTGGCATCAACTTCGGGAGAAGTATAGGTGGAAGTAAGCTTGACTCCAGACTCGAAGGGAGAAGGGGCTAGTTTAAAATCATCCATGTGAAAGTGACGAAGAAGGTCACATGCATACTTAGAATAGGAAAGAAAAATTCCTTCATTGGTTTGCAAAACTTGGAGTCCAAGGAAATAGTGCAAAAAGCCTAAGTCTGTCATCTCAAATTTATTCTTAAGGCTTGTTTTCACATGGTTTAAAAGTTTTGAGTCACTACCAGTAAGGATAAGGTCATCAAGATAAAGGACAAGAATTATGATATGGCTTCCTAATTTCTTGGTATAGACATTATGATCAGAATGGCATCTAGAGAATCCAGTGGCAATAAGAAAGCTGTCCAATTTGGAATACCAAGCTAGGGGATCTTGCTTGAGACCATAAATATATTTCTTGAGGCGAAAAACAAGGCTAGAGTCATTCTGTACATAGCTAGGAGGTTGTTCCATGTAGATTTCCTCTTGCAAATCTCCATGCAAGAAGGTGGATTTAACATCCATCTGATGAACATCCCATTTATGTGAGGCAGCAAGGGCAAGAACAAGGTGGATGGAATTCATTTTGGTTACAAGGTAAAGTGTTTCATTATAGTCAATTCCTTTAACTTGGGAAAATATTTTGGCAACTAACCGAGCCTTGTGTCTTTCAACACTTCCATTTGATGCATACTTAGTTCTGTAGACCCATTTGCATCTAACAATTTTTCTTCCTTTTGGAAGAGGTACAAGATCCTAAGTATCATTTTCCATTAAAGAACAATACTCTTCATTCATTGTTGTATCCCAATATGGATGACCTGAATCTTTTGCAAATGTCTCTGGATCATGAGTTTTTGAAACTTGAGACAAAAGAGAAGAGGTTCATTGGAACTATGCACGTGTCCAACATTGATATGAAGGATCACCGACAAGATCACCAACTACTTCTCATGTTGAACAGACCCATATAGGAAGCGGTGGAGTTGGTGTTGATTCAGGTTCAAAGGACTCATCTAGAGGAGGGTGAGCAGGTGGAGATGGATTTTCATCCTCACTGTCATCATCTGAAGAAGAAACCAGATCAGAAGAAGGCACAAATGTCGAAGATGGATCACAGGCTGAAGAAGGCACAATTGTCGAATTAGGATCGTAGGGCAAAGAAGGCACAAACGCCAAATTAGGCTCGTAGGCCAAGATATTTTCATCAAATTTAACATCTCTTCTAATAATAATTTCATTACAATGTGATTGAAGAAGTTTGTAACGTTTGACATCTTCAGAATAACCAAAAAATATACAGTTCTCACTTTTAGGCTGCAATGATTTCCTTTTCTCATTAGGAATGTGAGCCCATGCTATACTGCCAAATACAAGGAAGTGACTTACATCTGGTTTAATTTTAGTCTAAGCTTCTTCCAGTGTTATATTTTTAAGAGCCTTTGTGGGAGTGAAATTTAGTATGTAATTTGCATAGTTGATGACTTCCACCCAATACTTTAGACTTAATCCCTTAGATTGTGTCATACAATTAGCCATTTCTTTTAATGTGTGTTTCTTTCTCTCAACAACACCATTTTGTTGTGATGTATATGGAACAATATATTTCATTTGGATTCCTTGTGTAGTGCAGTATCTTGTAAAATTATTGTTCACATATTCACCTCCATTATCTGTTCTTAACCTTTGAATTTGATGTCCATATTGCTTTTCTACAAGGGTCTTGTAGAGAAATATGAAGGTAAGAATACTAATAGACATTCCAACTTTTTTGATAAAGATGGTCACGATGAGTCCATATGTTTCAAGAATATGGAAGCTTTAGAAGCAATGATGACGAAGCACAACATCAGTATTGATTCTACTTCTTCTTCTTCTTCTCATGGACATGCACTTTCTGCTTATGGTTTCTCCTTTAATACAACTTTTTCTTCTACTTCTACTTCTAATGAGTGGCTTATTGATTCTGGAGCATCTTATCATATGGCTAAGGGTAGAGCCATATTCTTCACTCTAAATGAATGTAACACCAAGAAAATATTTGTGGGTGATGAAAGATCTCTTAGTGTTGAAGGATCTGGAACAGTTCAAGTAGAAAATGGTCATTTCAATGATGTATTATGTGTTCCAAGTCTTTCTTGTAACCATGTATCAATGCATCAAATCACTCATTCAGGTGAAGGTAAAACCGTAGAGTTTTCACCTCACCAAGTTGTAATCAAGGATCTAAAATATCCTAAGCATGTTCCTGCAATTGGAATTGCTGATGATATTACCAGGCTGTACAAATTTGACAAAGTTGGGTCATCATCTTTTTCATCAGTTTTGTTGCTCATAGTGATGACTTGAGAAAAATATGGCATGAGCGGTTTGGTCATCTAAACTATCGCTCATTGCAAAAACTATGTAATCAATAGATGGTGACTGGTCTTCCTCTTGTTTCATGCAGAGATGGCGTTTGTGCCTGTTGTGTTCTCGGCAAACATCATCAGGACAGTTTTGACAAATGTGCCTCTTGGCATGCCTCAGGTCCTTTGCAGCTTGTTCACAGTGATTTGTGTAGTCCACTTTCTTCTCCTTCTTTTTATGGGTGAAAATATTTCTTAACTTTCATTGATGACTTTTCCAGACGTACTTGGGTTTACTTCTTACCTTCATATTTTTCTCCTTTGTCACCATTAGGAGCATAAGCTGTCTGAGTGGGTTTGGGACCCTTATATTGCTTTTGGTTGTGGCGATGATGTTGCTTCTTGGTATTCTTGGGTTTATCTTTCTAATGGACAACTAAGGATTTGTTGGAGGAACCTGCAGTGTTAATCACTCCAAGTTGTGCAAGCTTATCTTGCTCTCTAATTAAAGCATCAAAAAAGTTCTCAAGACTGGGTTTTTTATAAGCTACCCCTAGATCCTCTTGCATGGCATAAAATGTAGATATAAACAAAAAATATGCCCTACCTATCTTAGAAAGTATAAGATAAATGCAACGATCTTCTTCTATCTTTATCTTACATTATTCACCTAAAAGTCTGAGTGTTTTAAACTTAGATAGATAGTCTTCAATGCAAGAAAAATCATTTGGAATTAAAGTCAGTACTTGATTTTCTAACTGTTGTGCTCGAATAATATTGTGTTTAACAAACATAGATTCAATCTTGTCCCAAGCTTCTTTGGGTTGATCAAGTGATTGAAGGTGTAAATCAGGAGAGATGGACATTCTGATTAATCCACGTCCTTCGTCATTCCTATTATCCCATTTGGATTTCTTATTAGCATCAGTGGGTGTTGTTTCCTTTCCCAAGGTAATCTGGTACAAGCCTTTACTTCTTAATAAATCCTCCATATGAGATTTCCATTGGAAGTAGTTGGTGCTGGTAAGTAAGAGATTACTTGTAGAAGACATATTAAATATGCTAATAATACAGATTTAAAAACTGAAGCCGATGATCTAAATGGAAATATCTCGAAAAGTTATGCTGTTTTAAAAAAAATGACACTGAAAATGGAATTCGGATGTGAGAGTTATGCCCTTTTTAAAAAAAAGGCATAAATAGTAACCAAAGGACCACGTGGTAGTGCAAGTGGCTTTATTAAGTGACCCACTTTTATAAAGAGAAGTGGGGCTCACTTTTACAAAGAAAATATGCATGCAAAATAAATAACTCTAAAATAAAATATTAAAGCTACTTATAGTGATTCACTTTTATACTTGAAGTGAAATACACTTTACAATTTTAGCATGATTTTTTTCAAAAAAAGTAACAAAAGAGAGATTTGAATTCAAGACGTCTTACCTCATAAGGAAAATTTTAATCAAATGGTCTAGTAAAACATATTGTAATGTTTAGAGGGAGGATTGTTGTTGTTTTTGTTGTTCAAGAGAGTGCTAAAAATAACTCTTTTCACACAAGAAAATTTTTTTGCTTCTCGATCACAACAAGGGTTAGATCTCGGTTAGCTTACCCGAAAGATGAACCTTTTCCTAACTATTTTTGATTTGCCGATATCTAAGAGGGAGTGGGGAAAATAGCATACATAGATCTAAAAGAGTAGCAACCCAAAAATTACAAAAAATATAAAACCGAAATAAGACCAAAATACTTCTTTGCAAAAAATTTAAAAAATGCGTATTCAAACTTTATACCTCCGGATATGACTGTAATGGCTGTATCTTGAGCAAACGGAAACCTTTTTGAGTGAAACGAAAAGTGTTCCTAAATGAAATGAGTGCTCCAGACACAATAGAAAAATCCTCTCAGACCAAAAATGTACGAAAATGGCAGAAAATGGAGATGAGGAAACTCGGCTTCACGATCTCAATCTACAACTGGAGTGGGTCTTCAAACAGTCTTTGATACCATGTTTGAGAACACAAGTATTCCAACAGAGGAATAAAACCTTTAGTAACCACTCACGTAACCATATCAAATATCAACAGACCAATTTTTTCATGTGGTAAAACCCCTATGGGTAAACATCCACGGCCCCAACCAACACGACCACTTGGAGCAGCTTATTAACGCAAAGAAAAAGATTACAGAGAGATTTTACAAGAGATATTCTCACAATATATCATTGACAAATGATGTTGGATTACTGAGAGGGGGGGTGAATCAATAATAGCATAATTATAATCCTTTTTCTTCAAATGTTATATCAATGTAGAATTATTATCCAATAATGAGCAGTAAGAAACAAATAAACACACACATACACAGTACACCAGTGTTTTACGTGGAAACCCAAATCGGGAGAAAACCACAGAATGTTTTTTTTTATATGTCTTGAAGAATTAAATTCATTGGAAGCACCAACTTCCTTTGTTTTCCAGATGCAACTGGAAGGAGATTCCAACCCCCTAGTTTTTGAAGCTACAACCTGAGGGAAGCTCCAACTCCCCAAATATCTGGCTACAACCAGAAGGAGGCTACAACCCCCTATGTTCTTCAGCTACAACCGGAAGGTGGCTACAACCACCTATCCTTGCCCCGTCCTACCACCTTGAAGTAGAAGTAGAATGATGGAACCACTATCACACTATCATTGTGATATATACCACTGTAAACATGTACCAATAAATCTAAACCATGCATCAACCTATACCTCAACCTGTAATCAACCTGTACCATAAACATGTGCATCAACAATGCACCAACCTATACCAAACAACCTGTAATCAACCAGTACCATAAACAAGTGCATCCAACCATGTACCAAGTATGTACCAATCATGTGTCAACTACTCATCAATATGTACCAACATCATCAACTATATACCTCATGTATGTGCCAACTCATCAACTACTTGTCTCAACCATGTACTCAACATGTACCTCAACCAAAATCCCTCATCAATTTCACCATCCAAATATGATTTGTATCTCTATAATAAACCCGGTGTATATGATCACATTCTTGCAAACCTTCCTTAACTTTAACAACAAGAGACTAGCATTTTCATCAAACTTTTCTTTAGTCTCATATGCCTAGTTTTGGATTAGTCAACAACCCTAACTTGAAGTAATCATAACTTTGAACTTTTAGTGTATAAAGATAGGAAACTGATACACAATGTTATTTAGTGCGTTTTATGCAATTCCTCAAGGTTTCACTACTTGGAACCTCTCAGAAAAGGAGTTATAGAAAAAATGGAATACCTTGTTGAATTCTGGCTTATTCTAGAGAGCGACGTTGTAGAGCGTGCCTCACAAGAAATATTTGTTGAATTAATATGGAAATGTTACAAAACATACTAAATAATGTACCCTAACCAACACATTTAGTCTCACTGAATTTGGATCTTTTATGAAGAAGTTATGACTTTTTAACCCAAAACACCTGTTTTTGACTAATTTGAGGACTAGCCACAGACCCTATTTTCCACGAAGTGTAACTCCCAAAATACAACGAAACACAAGCTGAAATTTTTACCACAGATACTTGGGTATATTTTCTCAATGGAATAGCAATTTCATCATCTAAATCATTATAGAAAAAAAGTTATAGCGAAAATGGTGAGATGACCTGAAAATAACATACCTTAGAAAGCACCATCAAAAGAATTTATCCTTCCTTGCATTTCGACCTTCTTTTCTTCACCTTCCCTCAGAAATTCGACTTATATATCTTTTTTTACCTCAGACACCTATATATATTCAATATTTTAAAGTGTGATTAAAATGAGAGATCATTGCCTCTTATTTATACTCTCCAAGTAGCTTCCTTAAAAACATCTTCTAGGTCACTTGGCCCACTTTCCTTATTTTAGGGTTAACCCACTTCTAATTTCTCCATTAAATTTATTATTTAAATACTTTATTTTCTATTCACTTTGAATTATAATACACTTATCACTTCACTTTATTATTTACCTATTAAAATATCTTAAACCACTTTGACTACTTTGACCTTTTGGGGCTTCTAGATGACATATGAGGGTCCTCCAACTTTGTAAGGCCATAACTCTCAAACCGTGAGGAGTTATGTGACATTCAACATACCACCATAAATGGAATGACATGTAATATCCATATAGAATAGTATTACCTTCAAATATATAAAAAATCATACAACTATCCATCAAACAAACTTGGGTCCATTACCCAAACCTGGGTTCTCCAACTTCACATGGTCACAACTCTCTAAATGTGAGGAGTTATGTGATATTCTACATACCACCATAAATGACATGACAAGCACTATCCATCTAGGATATTTTCCCTGACAAATTCACTGTCCTTCATCTCATTATTCCACAATTAAATATGGGTTCTCTTACTCTTCAAAGCATCTTCCTATGAGGGCTTTCACCATAAGGGGACCACTTTGGAGTTCATCCATATTTACTTCTTATTTTTGTTGGAAAAAATACCCTACGGACTAGCAAACTAGGGTCATACTTGCATGTAGATTTTGACCGTAAAGAAAATACTTTTTAACCTACCACCCAAAACTTAAGCCCCTCTTTCACAATACATGCATGGAAAGGAACTACTA
>SNQJ01S0050611.1:46597-65714 GCA_010110895.2 Picea sitchensis
GAATTTACATAAACATTGATAAGTTTTTAATATAAGTTAAATAAATCTTAATGTTTATAAAAATGATATGATACTCAAAAGTTGTTTAAATATAATGTTTAAAATAAATATTACTTCAATTTTTTTTAATATAGATATAATCCTTGAGTAATCATAAATAATATAAATGCCAAAAGCTATCTTTAACTTATATGGAAGGCATGATATTGAATATATGGAAAATTATTCATATTGTTATGAATAGAGGTTATTGGTTATGAATAGAGGTTAGTGTAGCGCTCCATTTTGGTACCTTGCTAGACCAAAATGGACCCAACATTAACTTATTTATATTGTGTAGCATAAGACCACTTTTTTAATAGTACAACCATACATTTATAGGTTAACCGCAAATATAAATATTGAACATAATACAAAATAATAGCTCAAAACATGATAGACGAGTAAACACATAGTATGTAGAGATTAACATGGGAATCAACTTGAAGATCGAGAGGACAACCCATGGTAGAAACATGCATAGAACTTATCTTATTTGTAGGAGAATAAAAGTGGATTTTTCAGCACTTCCTTCCTTAGTCCTGATTTCTTCTTCATACATATAATGCTCATGTGAGAAAGAGATCAAAATAGTACAATGATACCCATCCCTAAAATATCCTCTCTATTTATAGGTGGAGGAATGGTTGATAAGGTCAATCTTGATTATAGGTTGTCAAATTGGTTGACATAGTGGCAACCTTGATCTCTCCTCTTATGTTTAATTTAATATTCTTTTTATAAGAAGGTTTTTTTTATACCCACCATTATCCAACCCTAAACATTTGGTAGTACATTGGTTACACTTTTGTTATTAATTTAATCAAAAGAAGGAAAATAATTGTCCTTGAGCTTGTGATGTTCAATTCATTTGATTTGTGGCCTCTCCCTCAAGTTCCGTTGAAAATGCTTCCTCGAGTATTGCTTCCTCTAGTTCTTCTTTGGGAACTTTTTTCCTCTAGAATTGCATTTTTTGTGTCTTCCTCTTTAGGGACTAGTTCCATTGGTTTATCTTCTTCTTTGGGATCTGGTTATTATTTTTTAACTCTGGCATTGAATCCTTATGCTTCTTTCATGATTTACTTAGCCTTATTTCTTGGTCCTTAACAACTTTTGTTGCCTTTGTAGGGCCTTTGATACCCTTTATTTTGTTGCATTAAACAATGTTTTTTCATCTCTATTTTTTACACTAATACACATGGGGTCAAAATTTGACAAAATATTACGACGATATGGGTTAAATTAATTGTACCATTGCAAATTACTGCAATTTCATTCATTTTTTTCGAGGCTCCCCGATATTCATTGTACTTCCGACGCAATTATTTCGCTGTCGCTTTTACAACGCAATGCACTCTACATATCGATGGAAATTTGTTCTCTTATGACAAAGGTTCGTTGATCTATCGACGTAACTTTGGCCACTATATCGACGAATGTACGTCGATATATCGACACATGTTCGATAGAAGATAACATATGTCTGTTGATATACCAACGACGTTTGTGGGTCTTGAAAACTGGTCAGATAGACATTTGAAAGTGCCTAATGGTCATTGACTTAGTCGGTTTTGACGTGGTCAACGCATGTCGTAAATTTGACGAAAAATAGAGATTTCGACAATTTTGTTGTAGGTGCAACATCTATAAAAGCTTAATTATATGGTCATTGTTCAACACATGTAATAATCTATTTTCTATGTCCTGCACCTTGTTTCACGTCGAATTCTTGATTTATATAACTTGGATTTTGGGCATACTCTGAAGGTTATAAATTTTTAATATTTCTTTGTTTCGTTTTAATTTTTAATTGGATCAACCCAACTAATGAACCCAACTTAGGCCCTATTTTTTGTTGGGACAAAAGTTTAATTTGTCTAGGAAAAAGGTATGAACATGTATACTCAATTTCTATTGGCCTAGTTCTCTTTTATATATGTTTAATGTTTTTCTTACTTTCTCATAGTGAAGCTTTGAAGCTTATGTGGTAAAAATGTATATATTTATATGGTTAATTTTGATCTCTTGAGTAATTGTTTACTAGTACTTTTATGAACATTTAGTAAATAAATAATGACAATGGATTAATTAACTCTAGATGTACAAATGGTGTTAATATTCGACGAAATTTGTATAACAAGAAAATATTTGTGTATTGTACTTATTTTACGTATTTAGTGTTTTTTGTTCTAAAAAGAAATCCCAATGCCAAATAATAATAACAACATTACAGATGAAGAAAATGAATGGAATATTTCTTGGTTAAAGGCGACATTGGAGGCAAAGGGTACTCTGAAACTTGAATTCCTTTGTAATAAATGTAGGGGATTTAATAGAAGAAGACTTGTAAGAAAAATAGTTGAGAGACATTGTTGGATAAATGGGCACATTGAAGGGGGGTTCCCATATCGTCCCATGGTAAGTTATTTATTATTATATATTGTCTTTGTGTTGAGTGTATTTATAAAATTTTCTTTCATTTTAATATTTATTATATCACTAATGTATTGATTGTTTGTAATTATAAATAAAAATCCTCCTAGGTGTGTGGTGCCAGAGAATGTGCCCAGTAGTAGTATAAATATTATTGTACAGACAGAGGAAGATGGGCACCACATGGATATTGAAGATCACCATGATCGAATTAATGCTTATATAGAAGAAGATGACACCAATAATATTGTTGATCCAGATGATGGGACAAATAGGTTGATTGAGGACATATTTTCTCCTATCGATGAGAATAACTTTGATTATATTCATGATATACCTTTGCTTGAGAAGGAACAACAACCCCTTTATGAAGGCGCAAAAACAAATATTCTATGAACTATAGTGTTGTGGGCGAACTTGAAGGTATTGAATGGTTTTTCAAACACTTGTCTCACATATATCTTAAGGTAAAAATATAATTCATCACATATACATAACGGTTGAAATTGTTTGTCTCTTTTTTTAGTGTAAATAAATGTGTAATATATTAAGGATTCAATATTTTTTATTACTATTATTTACATTAACTAGTTATTTTTTATGTTGTAGATTGTTAGGTGAATTTTTCTTACCACCATCAAATAATTTACCTTGCACATACTGAGAGTTATCTTCCATTATGAAAGATATCATAATGGAGTATAAAGTTATTTATGCACTCTTGATGATCATATTATATATTATGGACAATATGTATTGGAAACGAAATGTCTGCAATGTCAAATTAGTAGATATCGAACCAATCAAGTGACAAAAAAGGTGCCTCACAAGGTCCTTCGTCATATATCGATAATTCTACATTTGCAGTGACTATTCAGGTGTGAAAGCATTGCACAATTTATGGATTACCATGCATAGCACAGAAGTGAAGATGGTGTTCTTCAAATGCCTGCAAGTCCTTCTGCATTTAGGAAGAAGAAAGATGGCTGATTTTTAAAGAACTTCATAATGTTAGGCTTTCATTGACAACTGATGGTGTCAATCCTTTTGGTGAGCTCAGATATATTTACTCAGCGTGGCCTATTTTTGTTATAAACAATAAACTTCCTCCTTGGATGTCAATAAAGAGGGAGCACACAATGTTGGTAATGATTGTCCCAGGTATTTGTTTACAATATTTGTTTGAATTACGTAGTGCCATTTTGTTTGTCTTATTCATTGCATTATTTCTTATACATATACACGGTAGTAATTACGTGTATGCTCAAACAATTAGGTAAGTACCAAGTGAAATATATGACTGTATATATTAAGCCTCTTATTGACGAGCTATGAAAGTTATGGGATGAAATCAATATGTATGACGTCTCTAGACCAATAGGGAAAAACAATTTCAATTTCATGGAATACTTACATGGATAATTCATGATGCCCCATGACTAACACATTTTTGTGGTATGTAACACAACACTGCACTTTAATAGTATACAATTTTATGAAAATATTATGCATATTGTTTCTTAAATATTAATTCCTTGCTATATAAATAATAGTTGTCAGATTATATTTAATCCATATCTTGCAGGTCTTCAAACAAAGGGAAAATTTGCATGTCCTGTTTGTGGTCCTAGGACGAAATATCATCATTCAAGAAGTTTAGGAAAGGAGGTGTTTGATGAGTATAGACACTTCCTCCTTAGGAACCATAGGTATCGAACTACCGAAAAAAATCTTTTCAATGGGAAAGAAGAGATTGTAGTAAAACTATGAAGCATGACACCTTACCCATGGAAGTTGGAATATAATATAAATCATCAAGGTAAGCAATTTGACTATGTATCACACAAATTTGTTTATAATTTTTATGTGTATTAAATTCTGTTTATCATATCTAACAATTATTGTTGTTATGTTTCATAAAGGTCGTCTAGGCCGCATTGTTGGGCTTCCACGAGGAATACAAAATTACCCCATACAATTAAGTAGGTTTCCCTATGATCAACACCTACAAATAGCTCATTTGTTTGGTACAATGCATATCGGGATGAATGTAACTGAAACGTTGTTGAGAATCTTAGATGGAAGGAACGACAAAAAAAAAATTGTCAAAATTTGTAGTGACATTCAGGAGGCCAATCATGCAATGCAAAATTTGATTGATTCAAATAGCTATGTGAGAGACCAAAATAATAGTATTCCATGGTTATTTACAGAGCATGAAAGCGATGTTATAAAAGAGGTGATTTGGAAAATTAAATTTCCCGCGGGATTTTATTCAAACATAAAGAATATCTTAACAATGAAAGGTTAATTTGGTGGGGTCAAAACTCATGATTGACACACCTTCATTAAGGTAATTATTTTGGTACATTTTTATATTGGTATAAATACTTCTTTTTAGTATTTTAATTTTGTTTTCTTTTCAAAAAAATAATGATTCTTTTTTTGTAATTACAATATGTTCTACCTCTATCTCTCCCTGACAACTTTGTCAACAACGTAAAACAAGTTATATATGATCTTGAAAAATACATGAGGTAAGAAAAATGTTTGTTACAAAACTTGTTGTCACGTGTTTTACTTGAAATGTATATACTTTGTTGCCGAAGCCTACGATTTGCTTGTATAATAATGTGTAGGTGGTTGTCATCTATAGAAATACATAAATAATATATAAATATTGGAGGAGAGAAATTCCTAGGCTAATGTGTGAAATGTAGAAGTATCTACCTCCGACATTTTTCAATGCTCAAGAACACTACCTCATACACCAAATTGAGGATATTGAAACATGTGGACCTGTACACACAAGGTAGATGTGGATGGTGGAGAGGCACTTGAAGTCATTGAAGGATTTTGTTAGACAAAGATCACGTCTTGAGGGTTCTATGGTGGAGGGCTATATGGTATATCAATCCTTGGTGTATATTAGTCAATACATTCCTAAATTAGTAGTAGGAATGAAGGTTCCTTGCATTTGGGATGTCAACTTCATCAAAAAATTTGAAGGGGAGGACTTGGTCAGGAAAGGTAGAATGAGGAAAGCGAAAGATACATAATTAGATGGTGGCTGAGATCTATAATAATTTGCATTATTAATTTTATATACATTGTACTTATTTAAATTTTATTCTTCCATCAATTATTAATCTTTATTATTGTTAGTAATTTTTATTCTTTTTTCATACAGTTGGTCGAGAGTGGGATGCACTAAATTGATTCATCGCAAACAATCTTGATCGGATGAAGTTATGGATAGATTGATGTAATATATAATGTAATGATAGATTATTATGGAAAGGGGTGGCTACATTGATTAAATAAGCTCATCATAATCAAGATACCAATCTTACTCAGAGGGAAATCAATTTAGCATATGGTTTAAAATATAAACGAACACACATATATAATTCACCCACATCATGTTTTAGTTATTTTCCATTATATTGATCTAGGTCATGATGTGTGTGTGTGTGTGTGTGTGTGTGTGTTTATAAAGTTTTACTAAGTCTAAATATGTTTATTAATATATAATGCATTTTTTAAGTGTCAGGCATATTGCAGTTAAAACACCACAAGGGTATGTGGTGCAATGACAATAAATTTTGCATCAAAAAGTTGGATGACAAGAAGAAAACCTCGGATAATGGGATTATTACATTCTTTCAGGTCACTAATGTTTCCTCTAGAAGTGACAGGCATCCAAAAATATATGAAAAATAGATACTATGGGTATTTGAATGATATAATTGAGTGTGAATTTAATTCATTCAAGTTAGTTCTATTCAATGTCAAATGGTATAGGTTAAAAATGAATGAACATGATCCAGAAAGAACTATTATTGAGCATGCCAATGGATTTACCATGGTTAATACAAGGGCGTTTGAGCTCAATACAAAAAATTATGTTCTTCCAAGGAAATGTGAGCATGTCTTTTATTTAGAGGTTCCAGGTAAAGCAAGTTGGTCGTATATTGTTAGATACGATCCAAGAGGAAGGCCTGCAAAATATAATGTACCAGAAGAAGATGATATTAAAGATGAAGAAGATGTAGAGGAACATGAGGTAGATGTAATGTTAGATGAAGAAGTCGAATAAGTTCAACTAGATGTAGATGCAAATTATGTTCTCGATGATAATATTGACGATGATATTATGATCGAATATGACATTGATGACAATGTTGATATGGCCAATCATTTCAACATTGATTCTGAATGGCCGGATGATACAAATGTAGAGTGGGATGAAGAGGAAGATCAATGATAATCATTATTTTCGTCATCATTGTCATCATCATCGTCATCATTATCATCATTGTCGATGTTGTTGTCATTTTCAGCACCATAATCAACATTGTCACCAAATTCTAAATCACTCAAAAGTAATGAAAACAAGAATTTATTATCTAGCGTATTCAGGTGGAAGTGATCTGTTGTTTCCACGGTTTAGGCACCATGAAAATGATAGATAAACTAACTATTTAAGCACAGATGGACATAATCTATCTGCTATGACCCCAGTCTGGGCATAATGAAAAGGACAACTAAATTGTTGCAGAAAGGAAACACACATTGGCCAATATCTTAACCCGATGGTGACTATGTTGAAGATAAAAAAAAAAAAAACCTTTTTCTATCTGACATCATTAATAAAGGAACTTTGCATATATCTAACCAATTCAAACACATCTATGATCACACATAAGAACTGAAAAAACAAAATTGAACACTATCGAAACTAGAAAAATAAGTGTTACAACATTATATAATTTACCAGTTATGAATGAGTAATTAAATGAACCATGTAGACATAATACTTAATACAACGAATGAAAATATGTTACAATATAGATATAGTACTGATCTCAAATGCACATCACACCACAATGATGACTAGAAGCTCCAACAATATATTTCTTATTAAATTGCAAATAGAGTTTGAAATTACACTCCCCCTTGACTTTCATTGAGTGAAACCTTTATACAGTTTCATTACATTCTTTCTTTAGCAAGGAAATATCAATGATAGCCATGAAGATCTACAATTCTTAGGATATTCTCGATTTTATATAACAAATTGACTTTTTAGCCTCGTCCTTTTATCAAGGGGTGCTACACTAGTGATGATTTCCTTGTCATCATTACCCCAGCTGGCAACTCGAGATCCTGTTGTCGCTTTGTTATGGGGATGTTGTAGCCTGTTGCAACCATGAAGAAGGTGGCGTTTCTTGTCCTGATTTGTATCAATGAGGATATCGTGTTGCAAAATCATAGCGAGGTGTTGCAGCAACATAGAGGGGTGTTGCAACAACATGGAAAAGTGTTGCAACAATGAACATGCGTATTGCAACAAATTGGAAAGGGTGTTGTAGCAACTTGGACTGTATTGTTTCCAAGTCCTTTCCTAACGTAGAAACCACATTTCATTAATAAGCATAGAAAAGGTCAATACTTACTCTTTTACACTATAAAAAACCACTCAAAGTGACATACCTGAAGAAAAATGCAGTAGTTATGCTAAAGGTAGAAGTGAAAAGGGTGATAGAATGGCATTGAAAATGAAAGAAAGGATATGAAAAATATGGTGTTTTGGATACCCATCATCTTCCCCCAACCAAAAGTGTTGCATGTACTCATGCAACTAATCAGTCTAAATATGAAGGAGTGGAGCCATTATGGAGGCTGTTGATGTTGTAATTGTCATGCCCTTTGTCAAAAGTTGTGTAGTAGCCCCCATTTTCCTCTATGATCTTTTTCCAAAACCATTTTTCTTCCCTTTCATTTATCTCAAAACTTTGTTGATATTTGAGTACTAGGATCCAAATCAAAGGATAATGGAACTTAATCCCGATCTAATGATTTCCACAAGTTTTCACACACTCTATATACCTGCTTACCATTTTTACTACTGGTATGAAGTTGTGTTAGTTAATGTATGATCTCTAATGTTCCCCATTCCCACCTATGTCTGCTTCCCTGTAGGGAATATCACAGTAGGGATTCTATGTGTCCCGCACATTCATCAATGGTATGCTCTCGATTATGGGCCATGAAGGGTGCATATTCCTTGGAATTTTCCCAGTGGAAATGTGGAATGAGGTCCATATTGAGATTGTGGAAATGCACCCTTACCCATAGGTCACTTGTCCCATTTTTTTGGGATACTATGAAATATTTACCCCTCTGAGCATGATTGTTCATGAATGAGGTGAAAGATTTCAACTGTACATCCCCTACAAAGGAAATTGGATTCCATTCCTGCTCCCAGTCTAGAATAATATTTTGCTAACAAAATTCACACAATATATTCCTATATTCTATGTTGCTCTCGTAATAGACTCCCATAAAGCTTTCTAGTGAGGCAATCTTATGAGGTTTGTGTGTTGCAATTGCATTGACCTAGAATAGAAAATATCTCTCATGCAAGAACACAACGTAGGTTGGAGACGGTTCTCTATAGATGAGGATAGCCCCCAAAAGGGAACTCATTTGTCTCTTCTCTTTTTTCAATAGTTCTACTTGCGTCTGAAGTTTAGAGGCCTTCTTTATGTATGTGTTCCACTTCTCCCATTTTTCTTGGTGAGCAGCCAAATGTTCAACCATCTTTTCCTCAGGTTATAAATATCCTGTCGACATTCTTCTAGAGGAACTATCCCCTCTTCATAGGCCTCGACCATGTTATTCCATTTGGCCAAATTGGTCCCTTATCATGAAGTCATTATTGATATATATTTAGATTCCAACATCCTTTGTGGGAAAATCTGTTTGAACTTCTCTATCCATTTTTTCAGGAGGTGTTTCCTCCTTTGTTTGGGTTTCTTCACCTCGTTTCTCAAGAGGCACTTCCTCCTCCCTATTTACTTCATCAATTTTGGTTTCTTCATCTCATTTCTCAAAAGACACTCCATCCTCCATTTTTACTTCATGAATTTGTGTTTCTTCATCTCGTTTCTCAAGAGGCACTTCCTCCTCCATCTTTACTTCATCAATTTGGGTTTCATTGTCTATGAATACCCTAACTATTTCTTCTTGGGGATTTTTTTTGGCAATTTATTCCTCATATCTATTGAAGATTTGTTGGTTGATTCCAATCACTTGGGCCAGATAGTCCAGGTTTGTTGGCTCCCCTTTTATACTTAATTTCAACTTCCTTCTTCTTCTTTGTAACCTCTAGTTGATTTATCTTAACTTAAAATTATGTTGCATTAGCATAGAATATAAACAAAATACCATTTTGTATGTTTTTTACATTAGCATATCTAAATTATATGTAGGATAGCCAAAAAAAATTAAAATAGTACGAAAACAGTTGGACACTGACACAAAATGTTACCTTGACCATATTTTCTTTGGCTATGTTCTCCAAAGTGTTTGGGACTCTCAACCATGTTGGAAATAAGCAATTTTCCCAATTCCAGCTTCAATATTGAGCATATCAGTGGAGGAATACTTCAACTCCATTGTAAATGAAGGATTCTGCCGTACCAGAAAATAATGAAAAAGTATGACAACACTGAACAAAATTGAAGGTACTCTTCTATTAAAATATTTAATAAATCTCTCCAACATCAAAAGACCACATCGGTGTTAAGTATATAAGAAAAAACAAATGCTCTTTTAGGCATAGAGATGGTGATAGTACAACCATTCCAGCTTGATCTATATTAGTTATAACATGATTAGTTTACATACAACTTCATTACCATTGTATTAAGATTATAACCTGTAATGACATGTCAACAATGTTTACATATGATACTTCAATATCCTTATCTATGAGGGGAGGGCGATAGTTTTGATTCTTTCATTTCTGGGTATATTGGGTTGTGAACTGTCCCCTCTCCTGATGGTTGTGCCTCTGTAGGTGAAACTCTTTCTTTTGTTCTAGATACACACCTTTCAACTTACCTGGTTGAAACAACTTATGTTTTCCCATTTGTGCTCAACTCCTCTGCCAAGAAGAAACTAACCTTCCATCCCCCACAAAACCCGTGAAAGATAACCTCCATCCGGTTCTCCTCCCCATCTCTTCTTATCGTAGCTATCCTTCTGTCTCCATCTATCGTTGTTGGTTTTGCCTCGTCTCCCCTATCAGTAGAGTTGAAATGCTCGACCAAACCAATATAATAGTAGAGTATCAGTCTATTTGGTTCTTGTCATGCATGGAGGAGAAGTTGTTTGGTGCACCTCTAAATAAGAAAGTAAAAAGGAAGGAAGGGGGAATAGTTTCTTTTTAAAAAGAGAATGGAGACTACTTACTGCCTATTAAAGCTTTCATTTGGATTGAACTCAGGGAGAAAGGAAAACGGAAGGAAGGGGGACTAGTTTCTTTTTAAAAAGAGAATGGATATTACTTACTATATATTAAATCTTTCACTTGGATTGAACTCAGAGAACATGGGGCACATAAATTAAAATTCTTACAATGGAAAGGACGTAGAGATGCGAGTTTGGCCTCAATTGACGACATGCTCCTCCCACTAGGAAAAATTACGGGGAAATGCCATATTTAGGTAAAAATGAAATCCAATTCTCCCAAATAAAATGCATAAACACCTAACATCAAATCTTCAACTCTTTTATTTATGTAGAGAAAATAAAAAAATATTGTTTTTTTTGGAGGATAGCATGGCTAAAATTCCTTCAGTCTTAGTTCGTAGAGTCAAGTTCAGAAGGAAGGTCTTGCAGGACTGCAAATCTTGCTTTAGTTCTGGGAACAACGCTTCCAGATCAACTAGTGTGCTTTAGCACTCTTGGTGATTTGCAGGTAATAATTCATATTTCTCAGAATTCTCCTGATGTAATCTTAATTATTCCTATTTGTTCCATATCAGATGGTATCAAAGTAGACAGTCTAGGCCTGCTACTTCAAAATTGTTTTATGCTAGCTGGGTCTCCAACATCAAAAGACCACATCAGTGTTAAGTATATAAGAAAAAACAAATGCTCTTTTAAATATTCATAAATGAAATCTCCCATTTCCTAATGTCTATCTGTCTCACGTCTATCATCCTCGAGTGATATATTTTTATTACAACATAACAGTTTATGCCAGTAAGGATAAAGATCGTGATAACCCTATTCAGAATTTGGACGAGGTTTCTCACAGAAAAGTTATCTAAAAGGTTACAAAAATAGTAAAAATGGAAGAACTCATTACCAATATTTGGCATTGTTTTATCTAAAATTTCCATTCTTCCCTTTTCTTTAGCAGGTCAAATGGAGCTATGATCGATTTTTTGGATTTTTTTTTTATCTAAAATTTCCATTGTTTCCCTTTCCTTTAGCAGGGAAAATGCAACTATCACCGATCATGGCATAAGCTTAAAGAATTAAGGCAAAGATTCTCTTTAGAAGAGAACTCCGTATCAAATTGGACCATGCATGTCCATATAACAACATAAAAAACAACAAATAAAATATATGTTTCAAACTGTTAAAGAAAGAAAAGTTTCATTCAACATGTCAATTTATGAGAGGCTCAATTGTCGTTGACCATGTAATCATGACAATGCATTACATTTAGATTTTCTAGTGTTCCTCGAAGTGATAACCACTACAACGTATTCTTTGACACTTGCATATCTATGTGTTCCTCTTAATGTTAGCCGCTATAGCCTCTTCTTTGACACTTTCATTTACATGCAGAGGGTTGATAACTGGTGGATATGCTAGTGTGCACGAGGCTCCTAAGTGATACACTTCTGGATCATGCAAGAAGGAATCAACTGCCATTATAATTGAAATAGAAAATGTTGGCTCATTTATGCTTGAAATTCAAAACATACGACTTGCAACAAGAAGAAAGTATATGGGAATGATCAATGTTATTCCCAACATTTGAACCTATCGGCTTGAGCATTTTTTCTTACTTTCTCCTAATGCTTTCAACATTCGAACTTGTCGGCTTGAGCATGCTTTATTAATTGTTCCTAACACTTCTTATTATGTTGGCTGAGCATGTATGCTTACTTAATTCATAAGAAAGTGCACTTAGAAGAACGTGAAGGGAAAATGGATGTTGCACACAATCCCGTTACGACATATCTCCCATCTCTGCTATGTGAAAGAAGGTGTAAGACTCAGAGGCAACATAGAAAAAGGTGGGTACAAAAATGAGAAACATGTGTACTTCTGGTTTGGCGTCCTCAACTGATGGATCACTGCGCGAAGGCCTACTAGCTGCAGGAAGGTTAGCACTAGTTGATAAAATATATATTTACATGCACAACAAATACCATACCAAGCACAAACCCCCTCTACATTAGCATGTACGCACAAAATAAATAAGCTTTTGCAACCCACATGACCAACCTTTGCTTCCCCTTGATTTAACCAACTTTTCATTTTGACCTCACTTAATCCATCTTAATTATGGATGCCCACACATCGTGCTCTAGGCCTGCCAGGGTTGGTCCTAAAAAACAAGGCTTCTCTTCCTCTACTGTTGGTGCCGATGCTGCTGGGATGAAGAACTGGTGCTGACGAGTTTCGATGAGGGAATCGACAATATGGGCCTAGGTATTGCTCCGTTAAAATTGGGGCAGGTCCCTCATTTGAGATGCTCAGACGATGTTCTTGATGGATTGGATGTAGAGAACAATGTGCCATAGAGTCCACATCTTAACTTCATTGCCTTGGCACCACCGATGTCCTGGTTTTTCACTAGGATGGGTTCCGTGTGTACCCAATATAAAACCCCCTTTCCTTTGATTGCCTTACTACAAACTCTCACCAATCCTTCGTATCTCTTATGCACAACCTTTGTCGATGATAAGTCCTCTTCATTATTAAGTCTTGATGGTGTTTCCATTGAAATTCACCTCCCCTCCCTACCTCACCTCACCTCCTCCCTCCTCATCTTCCAAACTTCATTTCATTGTATTTTATTCCACATGGAAGGAAGTAAGAAAGGAAGGGGTTTCACTTTCTTTATACAGATGAGATGCAAACAAAAACAAATATAAAGACCAGTTCTCCTGCTATATAAATAGTTCTGGACTCTGTATGTAGGTACAAAAATAGCAATAACAATGGATGAATGGAATGGAATGATAGGACTTAGCAGGTTCAACCCTTGCCATAGTATGCAGGTGGTGGAGACGATGGCCATATTTGCCAGACATTGAAATTTGGGAGGAAGAACAGGCACTAGTCGTATTTGTCAGACATTTTTGGGTGCATTGAAAACTTAGAACTTAGGTTAAAACTTAGAACAAATAAATTGCATGCAAATCATCACCCAAATTATAAGTTAAAATCATAAGTTAAAAGTGAGGATTGGAATGTATTTTTACATTGAGAGGAGTGAAGCCTCAATAAGACTTTTATTGTTAGAACAAATAAGATCGTAGATAAATAATTTTTACTAAAATCTTTAGTATGAAAAATTACAACCCATGCTACAAAGTTATGGATATACCAAATGTATTAAAAGTCAACCGCAAACTAATTGGCGGTCAAAGTCATATCGAACACTAGAGTCCCTTCTTGCCTTCGACAGAGACTAACAACAATACCAATGACCTTTTATATACAAGTGCACATAATGCCAACAATTAAATAGAAATTTATATATTTTAAAACTTACAACTCAGTTTTATATTGTTGTTTGGTCAAATCATTTTCCAAATATAAACATAATATTGTATGCACTGAAAACAATTGAATAGAACTTTGTATATCTTAAAACTTACAACTTAGAGTTTTATATTATTCTTTGGTCAAAGCATTCTTCAAATATAGGCATAATATTGTATGCACTGAAAGCAACCAAAATTTGAAGAAAAGAAATTACATTGAAGGAGAATCTAAATATAACTCAAAAATATAAATTAATTATTTAATTTATAAAAAAACAAATTTAGAAAATGTGATTAGAAAATATCAAATTAATAATTATTTGATTAAAAAATATTAAACTAAAGTTGTAATTTGAATATATTAATTTTTTTTGGTTTAATATGGAGGTTGAAATATTTATAAATACTTGTATGATTAAATACAATAATATGTTATTATCTATGTTTACAATAATATGTTATTATCTATGTTTTTTTTAAGTTAATGTTATGCATTTTTAAGGAGAGAGTGAAGGTAGGGAGTGATTTTATTATGAATGAGATTAAATTGTCAAAATGTATGTTCACATGTTCCATTCTTTGAAGGAGTATGCAAAGTTGTTGAAATACAAGTTAGTTTTAACTAGAAATGTTGTGGAAAGTGTTATGAGACAATTACTTTCAAATGAAGAGGAGAATGATTATATGAATAATTCAATGGTCAAAACTACCAATCAATCACCACCATGTAAGTTGGGAGTGAAATCTACTGGGAAAGCTGTCAAATAAATCCTGGAAAAGAAGAACATTGCAATGAAACCTATGAAATTTCTTGGAACGGGTCGAGGATCTATTATTGTCAAGTATCCTAGTATAATGAATGGGGAAATTTTGTCTTTTGTTCACTGTCAGATGGATTTTATCCTTGTAACTCCCAAGGAATTGTTGAATCTTGTAGATTTTAGTAGTTACGACGAACTCTACAAGATATGGGTTTCTTCATTCGATTATTGCTTGAAGATTCTCATCAAAGAGAAGAATCCTCTTGATTCTTTGGTTATATTTTTCCTCAATGAAAAGTTTATTATGGCTAGAACCCTAGACACTACATTGGTTGTATGCCAAGAAAAAATGTATGCTGACAAAGTGTTTGACGAAATCCTCTTCCATAGGAAAATTGCATGGAAACTATTTGAAGGAATGATTACATGCCAACTGTTTGAAGAAATCTTTTTTCAACAATTTTGTGATGTAGATCTTGATACAAAGGTCGAATTTTAGATTATGATCAAGTCCCTTTTTGGGAAAACCTTATGCATGTGGGTAGATATTACCAATTATGTGGTGGATATGAAGTAGTGATCACAACATTTTAAAGGGATTTTTTTCGTTTCCCAAATGTGTCTCTTTTATGAGGGTAAAGAAACGATGATCTATCACAACTTTTTTATTATCATATTTGCATAGATTCAACCCTTATCTTGGCATTGTATTTGTGTGGAGGAATGGTTGGAAAAAACAATCTATCATTCTCAAAACCTCTTTGTTTTAAGAATGTGATGAAAAATAAATCATCTAATCCAATGTATTTGAACCCTTATATATCTATCATGTATATTGTGGATCCATCCAATGAGGTGCCTAAATTGGAGGTCACAGAGCCAGAGGTTACAAGATTTCTTTCTTTTTACCAATCTTCAATAGTAATTTGCAAATTCAATGGTTTATGGCCTTCCACTTCAAATTTGTACCAATGCATTTTTCAACATGGACAAATCGTTATGAGGTTTATCTCTCCTCAAAGGGATTATTTATCGTTAAATTTGAAATTACAATTGATTATTCAATATTTTTAAAGGAGAGTCCCTATTTTTTTGGGTAGAGTGGGGATTTTTCTTACCCCTTGGTTTCTATATTATGATCCTTCTATTATGTCTATAACAAAGGTTCCATTTTGGTTTCAACTCCCAAAATTTCCTCTTCATTTTTGGCATTTAAAATTTCTTCAAGATATTATAAGTTATTTAGGATATTACATCAAAACAGATCTCAATCAAATTAAGCTCTCTTTTCACATATGCTAGAAGATGTGTTGAGATTGACAGATCAGTCGGGGACTACTAGATAATATGATATTATAATGAAGTGAATTTTGTTGGGTTCAAACTCTTATTATGAGAATATGAAATTTTGGTGTCGATTTTGTCAAGAACCAGGGAACTCCAAGTTTTGTGTCCTCATGCATTATCCTCTTTAACAAGAAACAAATGACATAAAATTATACTAAAAATATGGCAAGAATGTGAACCACTAGATCTAGAGAATGTATAAGATCAGAATGACATAACTCATAACATTGTAATTATATGAAGAACACTATTCATCTAGAAGTGGTGAATGAGGACAAAGAAGATGACAAAAATTCCTTCCAAACTATATTTATGAATGAAGCCCCATTAGGGGGGATGAAGAGAATATATGAATATGAAAATTATGATTTTGATAAGGATTTGGAACAACTTTCAAAATTTGGACATTTGATTTATCCTTTGAATCCGAACATTACAAATTTGTATTTAACTTTAGTCATTGTGGAACTTTTTCAAGTGTGTGGCAAGAGGTTAAAAAGAATAAAGGAAAAAAAAAGTTTTCCATTTTAGGAAAATTTAGGGGCTAAATTTTTTCCATGGGCTAATTTTCCATGGTTTTTCCCAAAAAAAGGATTCCTCATTCTAAAAATTAGTAGCCCAAATTCTATAGGACAAAATTATTTTACCTTTAAAATGGTCAAAATTTTATAAAAAAACATATAAAATCCTTAGAAATTTGAATTTTTAACAAAAATATCTTCAAACATTTATAGTTGGCATATAAAGGACTAGTAAAATTAGCCAAAGTTTCTAAATTTCAAAATAAATTTCCATCCTTAAAATTATCCATAACGGATTATTTTTTATCCTTAAAATAATCTGTCTATGACTATTTTTCATCAAAACATCAACAATATGCTCATTAATTTGTAATATTATCACATATAGTATTTTGAGTAAGAATGACATCTTCCCAACTATTATGAAATTCTCTTGTAGTTTCTACAAAATTAATATATTTTCTTCTTTAAAAATTAAAAATTACAAACATTTTTTTTTTCGAAAAAAATATATATATAAATATAGAAAATTGTGAAAATAATTTTTGATAAACTAACAATATCCACCATACCATGTAACATTCAACATTCTGATAAATATTCACTGTCAAATTTAAATTGCTTCAAATCCGAAAGTACATAATGTTTATCCTTTTAGAAACTAAAAGATCCACCACCATGCAGATTCTTCTTTCCCCGTTGTCTGCTTTTTGCGTACAACTTTAAGGGACAGTTGTAAATTAAGCTTGCAGTTATCGGATCATTTTCAGTGAAAAATTCAAGGTAAATTCTTTGTTAAAATTTTAAAGCGTGATTAGAGTTTCACTGTAATCTAAATTCCATGTTGGAATTTTACCTTCGAATCAATAATGAACTAACGCATTTAAAAATTACTCGCCCTTCTACCTTACACATTTTTATAAAAAATTCTACATGATAAAATATAATATTACGTAATAGAACTACTCGCCCTTCTACCATACATATTTTTATAAAAATTCTACATGATAAAATATAATATTACATAATAGAACTATTAATTATAGAATATCATACATTAAAAAAACAATTGATTTAAAATATTATTTTAAGTTTGGATAGGGATATGAAAGAGTATTGGTTAAAGTTTTATATTTTGGTTTTTTAGAATTTGTTGATGTAAATTTGGATAAAAGTGTTATTATTATTATTTTTTTTTAAATTGTACTTTTTGGTTAAAGTTTTATTTTTTTGTTGGAATTTGGTGATGTATATTTGGATGGACAAAATTGTTTTTTTTGTTGTTGTTAAAATTATATTTCTGAATGCATAAATAGATTCACCTACATTCTGATTATACAAACTTAACCACTCAAATCTGCTGATCCAATCATTCCTCAACAAATTTCTAACAAATCAAAAGAAAAAAAAGGTCTAATTTTTTTTTGAAAAGTTGAAGTGTCTAAAAAAGTTTAGCCTACCCTGTATGGAAGTGTGTTTGAATTGGAGATGCATATATTAAACGATTTTGGTTAAACGTTTTCCTTTTTGTTTTTTTTGTAGGAATTGGTGGGAATCCGGTGATGTAAATTTGGACAAAATCTCTATTTTTTGTTGTTTAAATTGTCTTTCTGAATGCATAAATGGATTCAGCTTGCTGAAAAACCCCCTGAGTTACTAGAATTATACAAATTTAGCCATTCAAATCTGCAGATCCAACCATTCATCACCAGATTTCGAGAAAAATCAAACTGAAAAAATGATAAAAAAACCCTTAAAAGTAGAATCTAAAATAGTAAATAGTATCGTAAATCACACTCACGAAGCATTGTGTTCACTCAAATAAATCTTGAATATGAAAGGAGAAATCTTGAATATGAAAGGAGAGAATTCCCAGCCGCATAATTATTATTGTGCTGGAGTCTTTGATCTTTAACGAAATCTCCGATAGAAAAACGGTTCCCCAAGAAAATTGTAGCCATGGCGAGTGATGGCTCAGATACCCAGATCGTGGAAACTGAAGAGCAGTGGAAAAAAGCTTTTGACAAGGTATTTGAGGCCGTAGTTGCTCTTCGAACCACTACCACTCGAACTTTTGATACGGAGGTTGTGGGCCGCACCCATGCCACCGGTTTTGTCGTAGATAAAAAACGCGGCATTATTCTCACCAACAGGCATGTCGTTCAGCCAGGTCCTGTTGTTGCCGACGCTACGTTCCACAATGGCGAGGAGATTCCAGTTTATCCTGTTTACCGTGACCCTGTTCATGATTTTGGATTTTTCAGATTTGATCCAGATAGGCTTGAGTTTATGAAATGTGAGGAAATCCCTCTTGCACCAGAAGCTGCAGCTATTGGATTGGAGATCCGGGTGGTGGGGAATAACTGTGGTGAGAAACTTTCAGTTATGGCAGGAACCCTAGCCCGATTGGATAGACAGGCTCCTCATTGTG
>SNQJ01S0050611.1:71660-85135 GCA_010110895.2 Picea sitchensis
GAGTTTTAAAAAATGTCATTGGTAAAAAATCAAAGATATTATTGAGAGGAATTAAAAGGTTTCCAGTGATCTTTAAAAGAATCCCAATGACTTTGGCATTGAGACTGTAACCTTTCAAATTAATCTTTCAAATAGATCCATTGCTTGCCCTGTGGCTCTCTGTAATTTTTTGAGTAAATATTAAACATTTCAAATGATCTTTATATGAAACCCAATTAGTTTTCCAAAATTACTCTATGCTTTTTAATTATATAAATATTGTAATAGTTAAACAAATGGATAATTTGTTTGGAAAGAGATTCATAAATAACACTATATATAAAATAAAACAACCATACATAATTGAGTTGAGAATTGAGGTATTTACTTAGTAAGAGATCATATATCAATCATAAGTGGTAGCTAAAATGATACTAATGATTTTTTTGAGGGTTTCTTAAAATTTATAAGGATGGCAATGAATTTTCTATCCAGACTTATCATTTGATATCAGAGTGTAGGTTTGGCCATTCTTCTCCAACTCTTTAATAATGGAATTCCAAGGCCATAGGTATGTTTCTCACAATGTTGTTGAATTGATAAAATGGTTTATGGTGTATGTTGATATCAAAATGAGTGATTCACTTTAAGTTAATAACATGATTTGGTATGTGCTAGTTCATGCTTTATCATGGATTAACCTCTTAAAATACTGAATTAGTAGTTCATTATCAAAGGAAATTGATTAGGATGTTTATCACTATAACACATTGAGTAACATATATGCATTGTTGAGGCTACAAGTTACTTCATAACCACTATAAATACAACAACAACAATTCTCCAATACCATTAACAACCTCATTGCTCGGATATGGAACCAATCATAGAATGAATGCATGCTAATGGAGTGTAATGAAAGCATAATTAAACCATCCAATCATTCATGAACTAATATTTACAAATGCAGACTAATACATGCATTATGAATTGAACAAACTAGAAAAATAAATTAATCCATAACATGAACAACAATAATTCCACATATTCAAACAAATCAGGAACAATTATCTTCTGGAAATTCTTCATTACTAAGGACTTTCCACCCAATTATCTTCTGGAAATTCTTCACTACTAATGACTTTCCACCCAACCATAGGTTCTTTGTCATGATTAGTCTCTTTGTAAGAGAAACCACCTTTGAGATGGGGTTATGAATCCGAAAGGGATAATTCGTATGGATTGACTCTAATATTTCTCACATGGCCTAATTCCAAGAATTTCCAAAACAAATTCTCACATTATAATTTCCAATCAACCATCCCCTCTTCTATACTCAACCTACACAACACCAAGAATGAGATCCCCTTCTCTACTAAACAATGCCTCGGGGTATTCCATTCCCCTACAATGCTTTAGGACGGGCTAGCCAAAGAATCTCCATTATTGGGATTCCATGAATTGTCAACTCTAAATTAAAATCCTTTTCATATTCATAAACATCCATAAACCCCTTTATATTTTCCTCATAATTTCCTAGTAGTAATTTTTCATAATTACATAGCAACAAAACTTCATGAATAATGAATGAGATTCCTCCCCTTGCATGCTCAAAATCATATAATATATTTACATGCAAATGAGAGATCACATGCCTTCACAATAAGACCACATATCTCTCTTTTCGAACCTATTCCCAAGGTTAACAAACTTAGGATAATCATAAAGAAAATGTTTAATAAATCTAAGGATAAAGAACTTAGGATAGAAATAAAATACTATCGTTCTTCAGCTTAGCCCTGGATCCCATTTTATTTCCCCTCTCATGGGCTCATAGACCCCTTTTCCCTTCTTCTTCTGCAACCTATGATGTATTTATATTATGGTTCAATGTATAATTTACAAGTCACATATCCCTGAGGGTTAGCTCAATTGGTCTAGAGCCAGATGTGAGATCTCTCTACTTGTTGTTGGTCATGAGTATGATTCTCTTGATCCCCTCAAGGTTATTCCCCATAGTTATAGTCAACGTTTTACACCATTTACCATACATGGATCATGTGGAAGTTCTCGAAGGGTTTTCCACGAGGGTTTCCTTAAAAAAAATAAAAAAATAAAAAATTTACATGAGTCACATATGTCTGTCTTATAGCCATTTCATCATACACATATACATTAATAATCTAGGGATCAAAACTAGGGTACTAAAATCACCATTTGAGTTAAGAAAAATCAGACATAATGAGCTGCAATTGAGATATTAACAAAGAAAATAAGGACTTTTAGATTGATATTTCAAGTAAAGAAACAACAATTTAAGGAGACATTATTGTCTATTGATTTAAAACAATCTATTTTCATTGAATGTATAAATAGGGCGCCTGTGAATTATTGCCATGAAAATCATTTTTCGTCAGTTTTGAGCTTTTATTTCATGTTTTAAATTTGGGTTAGTTAAGTAGTTATTTCCTTATCTGTATGAAGGATCATAATGATGAAGGTATTTATGTGGAAATTTTGTTCAATTTGAGTTTAAATATTTCACCTATTTCCTTGAGGTTTCCCAAATATTAACACTATAAATTTTCATCCTTAGGGATATTATGAAATAAAAACAAAACAACAACAACATAGAATAATATTTCAACTATTAACAACCCCAATCACCTAGGCAATTTGAGAGAAAAGATACCAATGTGTTCCAATAAGTTTCAATCCTTTAGGGAAATCTTATCTTGCATATAGCAGATCTAGATTTGAAGACCACTTATAAAAACCATAAAATAGTAGTAAATATTCCCTTATATTATTCAATTATAATGTTAAATCACTTAATGTATTCACCCTTAACTTATGTCAAATCAAAAAGATATAAAGAGTTGGAAATTACAAACCACAAAGAATATAGATGGCTGAAAATCAAATATGCAATTTGCACAAGTATTGGACAATTGGAAACTTCATTACTATGAATAAATATGAAGTTAGTGAACACACCATATATGTATCAAAAAGATAGTACGATCCACTAGCTCTCCAATATGTTAGAGATATTATACACACCTAGGATTTTACTTTCATTTTATTTTCCTTTGTTTATTTGGCTATGTTGAGGGTCCCTTAGTCTGAGATATTCTCCCCTCATTGAGGATATTATCTCCTAGACAAGGGTTCCACACACCCTCCAGTCAATTCTTAGTTACTATTCGGTTCGACTAGTTCAATGAAGTGTTGCATGCCAACATTGGTTTTATCACCAAGTGTTTCATGCTAACCTCGAGATCATCACGAGTAATGTGTACTTTCATTGGGATCATCACCAGTAAGGTGCATTCCACACGTGTTAGTGATATTCTCCTCATTTCACTCTGGTTTGACTAGTTAACTGACGACCGCATGGTCAGTTAACTATAACTAGGTGGAAGTTGAGTCCTCTTGTGACTGCCAATGTGTGTCAAATCTCTCTAGAACACTCCTAATGTGCATTAGTTGATCACTATGAATATTTAGTTGCATGATACATAGTATATCACTTGTATTGTGTCATTTTCTCTCATTCGATTAATATAAATTCTTTCATTCTTTCCTCCATTTTTTTGTCTTCTCTTCACACCATTTTCAAGTTGTGTACATTTGATTGTTAGCTAGATATTTTTTGCAGGTATCTCAGAAAATCTACATGGTATCAGAGCCCATAGGATGCTAGTAAGGATTGTCACCGACACTCTTTTGCAGGTACCGAAGACAAAACAAAACAACAAGAAAGATGGAATTTCCCGCATCTTCCATTCTAACGCCATATAACAATTTCGAATGGAAGAAAATAATTATACTCCATATTAGGGGTAAAGGTTTGTATCGGATAGTCATGGCCACAAAAGAAGAACCCACCTCAACATTATAAAAATCGAAGTACCTAAATCGTATGGATGAGGCTCACAGTCTCCTATGCATGACTATTTCTCTCAACCTATGGTTTCACATCGATGCATGAAAGACACCAAATGAGATATGGACCACCTTGGAAGGAATATTTGGCAAGAAGGATGAAATGAGGGGCCATTTTCTTGAAGTAGAACTAAACTACTTAGATCCAAAGAGATTTGGAAATCTCCAAGATTTCTTCACAAAATTTAAATCTCTCCTCCATGAATTGAAAGACGTTGGTATCGACAAATCCAAACAGGAAAAAAAACTAGTTCTTGCTATCATGGAAAAACTTGGACTGGAATTTAGAGTATTCGTCTCCACATTTCACTCTACCATATTCACCATAGGAGAAACTTGGACCATGCCCTCATTGTCACAGTTTATTGAGGCTTTGACACAAGAGAAGGATAAGATCATTTAGATGGGCATAATCAAGGGCCCAAAGGCACATGCACTTGTTGTGCATGATGGAAACAACTCTCAAAATCCTAAATGCAAAAGGAAAGGAAAAGAAAAGGCACATACAGATCCAAAGAAGGAAGGGTACTCAAAAGCCTTCAATGATTCCTCGGGTTCCTGTAATACCCATGTTTCCCCCAGTTTGTAATTAATCATTAATTAGGATTACCATGCTATGGCATTATGGGGGTGAAGCCTTGAAGTACTTGCAATGATATCATTAGAGGAAAAGAATGGAAAAATAGAGAGGGTCATGTTGAGGGGTCCTAAATCCCTTTAACTCAACAACATGAACCAAACCCACCACCGAGGACCAATTAGACTCTGTAATGTTCTATAGTGGAATGGTTCTCTAGATCTTGCGATCCGGCAAAAATAATCGATGGGCTTTACATTTTCTTGTGAAGGCTTTCTCCTTCAGTTCAGACGTTCTCTTTTTTGTGTTTTCTCTTAGGTGGGGCTGATATAAGATAAAGCCGGTATAAAACAACTAAGTGACAAAGTGGGAAAAAACTTAACTACTCGAGAAGAGGGTGAGCTTGGGATAACCCTTTCACTCTAGCATGCAGACAATGATCGTCTACCACAGGCCTAGTACTAATATGTTAATCGTGCGGGTATTCCAATTGCTGACTGAGATACAATTTATCAGAAGAAAACATGCATGCGATAAACGATGGAAAGTAAAATAATTCACTCAACTCTAATCATCGATCACACAATAACACAACAATTTATTTTCATCATTAAAGACAAGAACTATAAAACATTGAATCAAATAACTTATCAACAGATTTAGTAGCTCTTACTCATTACAACATCCATTCATGAGATAAAATAAGAAATAATTCTTCTCCACATCCTATCATACACGCATTTGATGAAAAAAACAAACTTTTCTCTGGTCCCAAAAGGACTTCACAGTTAAAGGAAGGTCTGAAATAGTTCTTAACAAAAAAAAAATGAGGGTGTTTACAACAACCATCGACCTCTAACTAACAGGTCGATGCTCTTATTTATAACACAAAATTAACTAAAAATAACAATTAAAGTGAAGCTAAGTAAAAAAAAACTCGCCACATGGCGCTTTCTTCTTTCAATCTTCAAAAGTCATCTAATGGTTTCATTTGAGCAGATGACTCTTCTCGTACTCCGACCACTAGATAAAAATATCCTCGCACGTGTTAGCGTATGGAAACTTGTGTTGATCCATTGGGGCCGAAAGGATCTCCTTGATCTCTATTGCATGTGCCAGATATTTGATTATTTTGGCACTTAACTGTTGTAGCACTCTCTGGGCCTTGATCGGGTGCTCCATGAACTGTTGCACTTGTCATGGCACCATGTTCGCCACCTTTGTTATCTTCGCGACCCACGATGAGTCTTGTTCGGTATGTAATTTGACGATGTCGCAAAAGTCAACAAAATCATCAGGTCTGTTGAATTCCAGAAGGTCGATGTCTCTCATCTCTCGGTTGACCTTGGTCCAATTATTTTCGCACTCAACCCACTTTTCTTGGATCTCCTGATGAGGCTCTTGGGCCATTCTCACCTAGTATTCGACCGATTTCTTTATGTGGTCGAGGCTACTATCTCTGAGTACCTGAATGTCATGCTCTTCGGCATCTCGACCCTGCTGAACGACATTTATGTAGTCGATCCTTTCCATGGATTGGTGTGATTTTTCATACCACCTATACACATATTTACACCTTTCCAGCACCATGAGGGTGTCTTCTTCGTACTCGACTATTCTTGTAGTGAACAAATGCCGCTCGTTTGCAAATTTATTATAGATTTCTTGGAACTTGTTCCTTAGGAACATCGCAACTTGTGTGGTATCCTGGTAATAATTTTCCAAATGGCGCGGATGTTATAACTCTTTCAGAGCAACGACCAATTCCTCTTCATCCCTTTTTTCTCTGTCCGGGGTGGCATCTAAGATTGCCATCCCTGCATCGATAAGTTCATATGTTTTGGCATGCTCTATATTTATCAAATTTTCCTCCGTGGTGGTGAGGATGGAGCAATCTAGATTGATCCTCCTCTTCTTGGTGGTTCTTTGCACGATAGATTTTCTTTTCCAGTCATAAGCGATGGCGTGCATGTCAGCTACTTCATCCACGGGTTCAGGGATTTTCTTATCTCTCAAGGTGAGTGTATTCCCCAGACTCCCGATGGTATATACTTGTTCAATAATGGGTTCTTGAACTTCCTCCCTGTGTTCCGAAGGCCCGACTTCTATTTGTCGCTCATCGGGGAATTGAGTACCAATTGAAATTGAGGATTCGAGGGTAGGCTCGGTACTTACTTGATCATCGATTGTTGAGATGTCGATTTCCTGATGTGGAGCTTCTTCCTCTTGTTCGTTTGACCCTGGCTTGTCCTTCGGACTGTCTGCTTGGGTCTCCGGTGCATTGGGCAACCTAGTTTCTAAGACACTATCGGCTTCTTGTTCATTCTATGGAACCCCCTGAATTCGAGTGTCGGGAGCTAGGGAAGATGTCTTCTCTTGCTCCTTTTCCTCTATGATATGTACAAGGGTCACAAGGGATACCTCCGGGCTCTCATCATCATCATAGATTTTTATTAAATCATGGAGGGGGTCTGGTGCACTTGTTCCCACTGATACCCCAACTGTCTCCAACTAAGATGAAACACCCATCGGTGATCCGACCTGTGACGTTATGATTTCAGGGTCATCTAACCTGGTAATTTCATCGATGTCTATTAGTTCAGGGTCACTTGCACCTATCTGGATTTCATTTGGGTTGTTAGCATGGAACCTTATCATACTTGTGAGGTCTGGGTCATCTTACAACTGATCAATTATCTGTTGTGCTTGTTGTATCATGAGTAAACCTGTCTCATGTGCATATTGAGTCATGGGGAAACCTCTATCTTGCACTAGGGCTTCTAGGGGGGCTTCTGCTGCTTTAGTTGTTATCATTTCTTCTTTGGCCCTGAGGGTCCCTTGAGATGATTGTTCTAGAATCTCCTGTTCATCCAAGCTCATGGATTTGAACCTGGTCATTTTGGGGTCGGCCATCCTCGCCACCACTTCATCCCAGTCCTAGGCATTTTCTGTGAAGACTTCATCTTCAAATTTGTCATGGGTGTATGGCCAGCATGAAGACACTTGTGAGGCATGTTTCAAGACCAGACCCTTTGCATCGTGTTTGTGGAATAAACTGGTCTGGAATATGAACTCCAATTGGCTCAATCCTTCTTGTTTGGCCTGAGTGGTGTCCTTCACCATGTAGAAGCCTACATGGAAACCATAAAGTATGAACACCCTTTTCTTGTCCTTGACCAGAGTGGTGTTGTAACCTTGCAAAATGGTCTGGTAGCATATATCCCCCACTACTGTAAATTATAACCTTGTACACTGTCTATTGTAAATAGATATTCTGAAAAGAACAAAAAAGATACAATGGAAAATACAAACATTACACAGAGATTTTTCCCCTAGAAACCCAAACCGGGAAAACCAACATATATTATATTCATTCATTGTGTTACATTGTTTACAATACAATATACATATAGGAGCCAATGACATCCAAAACCCTTACCCAATGACCTGGATTAGTCCAAAACCCTAATTCCAGGTCACCTTGCATGTAATTGCGCCATTGGATCCAAATGAAGGTGACATATATAATGAGCCCGTGAATGAGGATCTGCAGAGCGCCATTATTGAAAACATCTATCATATCACGGGGCATAGGGAATATTATATCAATCCCACAGAGATGGGGAGATAAGTTGGAGAAGTGTGAAGTCATTTGTTATTGATTTGTAGGATGTTATGGAGAGGTGGAAGCACAAGATGTATGAAATTTCTACCAGGTGTTGCGAACAAGTTACCACTGTGATGGGAAAAGATGAATTTGGGCCCTATCAATTCAACATGTTGGATTCAGTGGATACTTTCATTGTCAAGATGAAACATATTCCCTTACTCCATCTAGTATGTTCCCTTGATACAATGTTAATAGGTATACCGACGCAGTGGTGGGCAACACATTGAGAGTGTCTCTGTGAATGGGAAGTGCTGGAAGATTCTATAAGGGAAAGGTTCTAAGAGGGGGTAGACTTCCACCAATACATGTGTTCTTGTGAAATAAATTGTGTAGAAAAACAACAACAAGGTACACAATGAATATATCTGAAAACCCAACGCGCTCTGTTGATAAGCAATTTCATTTGTTTGGTTCCTCTAGCTCCTATCGAACAAACAAATGAGACGCATAGGCCTAAGGATGAGTTGGGATGCCAACATATGCCCCCAAGTCTAGTTGTGATTAATGCAGATCCTCCATGGTGAAGACCAAGAATCTCGATCCATGTGAAAAAGTGTCGCGATCCACCAGGATTCGACGTGGAATATTAAGACTTGATGAACTAATGCATGGGTGCGCAGGAGTCATGCATAGTACCCCCAAAGAATAGGACCTCACGCATGTATAGATATTTCAACATCACACCCAAAAATTAAGGTGACATAGACCCTTATGTGAAATAAAATACCAACAAATACATCATATGTTTCCAAGGAGTTAATATGTTTTGACATCACCTAGTGGTAAATGCCAAAATCTCATCTGGAGATTTTGCACGTTTGGAAATAAACAAGAGTTTAAATGTCTCATGAATATGAAAGGATAGAAGTAGGATGACATGGAATGGCGCCACAGTACAGTCGATGGTGTCCATAAGGATAAATGGTCCTTCCACACTCACTGACGGTCAAGGGGTGACGGGATGACACAAGAAATTATGTCATCATGATACTCAAGGTGGGAAGTACTACACTCTGATTTATTAACGAATTGCAACATTTACCAACATATCATCACACCGCACTTAGATGGAAACCTTCCCCTGCAAGAATTAATATGGCCCCATTCAAATTCATGGGTTATTCTTTGTAGTTTAAGTTCAGGTCCTCAAAGACACATAGAAACAAGAAAGGGTACTCAACAATGAGCAGGAGCACATTTGATGAGTACGACTTAGTACTTGAATCCATCCACCAGGATCTTGACGATACAAAGAGCACCCGGTGAATATAGCTTCAAATGGCCTCGTTGAGCAAGTCGCGAGATTATAACAAATTGAAGGTTTTTAGGGAAAGAGAGATACTAGAGTTGGTGCTACCTAAAAAAAATCATTTTATAGGAGCCTGTAGTGGGAAGGTTCATGACTTCCACTTTGTCGACTATGACGTCTGAGACCCAACCCAATTCCTAGCATTGTTCTTTCCCAACTATGCAAAAGTTATTTGAAATGCGGATGAACAAGAAATTTTGCTCACACAAGAATGAGCCAAGCCACTTCGGCATGCTGGCACACTGACCCTGGTCAACTATCCTCACTTTGGCCATTGGGCATCGGTTACCGCCTACATCCGCTTTCTACTTACTCAACTACACAATGGCTACCTTTGGTTGGGAGAGAAATACCTAGTTGACACAAAAGCTATCCATCGAGTTATAGGACTTCCCATGCATTGCGAGGAGCCTGAAAAAGCATTGAAAGCCAAAGATGTCGCACAAGATGACATGTATGGAAAGTACAACACATGATGAGGAACTTGCAAGGTCCTAATTCTAGAAATCAATGATCAACAAATTTGGTTTTCCACCCAACTACTCGCTTGTAATATATTTCGAAAATGTAGAAAAGGTGACCATCCTCTTGGCGTCGCCATAGCCGCAGAAAATTGTATGGGAGGTGTTTAGTTAGCCTGGGCACGTTTTATCCTCAACGATTTCGTCGATGTTTTCTTGAACGCTCAAAACTTCAGGAAGGAATTCCACTATAGTTGGATCATGCTACTTCTTTCCATGAATCTCTAGAGACCCTTTCCAAGCTACGATCATGCCATTGTGGGTGGCCCAAGATTTATGGCCCCCCGATTCCTACCCTTACATGTCAACATAGATCTTGTCGTTTAAGCCACTAATAATAAAGATGGAGAAAATAGACTTGAAAGATCCCTAGGTCATGAAAGCTAATACAAAAGAATTAGTTCAACTCACTCAGCAACTCCATGGGCCCACCCTTGATGAATTCGATAATTGGTTCAAGGAGTTCCTTCAGGAACTCATGAAGACGGTTACTTTTGTGGAATCATTCACACCATGAGTCCATTGGCTCAAGGACGAGCCAAGTAATAGTGTTGGGGGCATGTTGGCACCCAAAGTTTTGGGATAAATATTGCTCATGTGCACAAAGACAGTTGTGTGCAAACTAGAAGTTGCATGATAGATGAAACAAGAAGTGCGTGTTATTCAAAACTCCCACACTGCACACCAAGAATCAAGAAGATACCAAATGCATGTCAGAATCAAGAAGAACATCTTAGGGAATCTTAATAAACGATTAACTCAAGCAGCATAAGAGATCGTGGAGAAGTTAATGGATGAGATGAAAAGTTAGTTAATATGGCCACGACTCCAAAGAGGATATGTGGGTTGCATGCAAGTGGAAGAAGCGTGTGATATTGATAGAAAGCAAGGCCAGTGGAGCAAAGATGAAAGTGACAGAGCATCATAGAAGAGAAGGAAATAAAAAGGAGCAATGAAGACGTAGAGAAGAGTTCTCTCGATCGAAAAATGAGTCTATCTATTTTTTGCATGAGTCTGTTTTGTGAGTTTGGTTTTGTATGTGACTGGAACAAGTCTTGTAAGGATTCTATAATAGATTCAGCTTAGTAGTACATGCAGATTCTGAGAGAAAGCACATGGTTCCTTGTAATGCACAACTGATAGAATGTATGAGAGTGTAGGGTGTTATTTATGATGGATTATGAGTCCCTTGGTCCATGTATACCACTGGTTGGATGGAAATAATATAAGATGTTGTTATTCATGTCATTTACTGTGTTAATTATGTGTTTAATGAATGAATATGGTAATGTTACATGTTGTTAATCTCTGAATGTGTTGTAATGGAATGTGTGAATATCAACCCAAGTGGTTTCCCTGTGTAGCTTAAACCTTCATCATCAACACAAGAATAGATGGTCTTTATGATTCTCATGGAGTCTCAGGTGAGACCTTTTTCAGTCTTCGACTGAGGAATGATATGTCGACGCCTTACGGTTTTGTTGGTCAACTCTGAACGAACCCTGGGTCATCAACCCCCCAGTGTTAAGAATGATAAGTGAAAGAAAACCAACAATGAGTGATTCTTTATCATTGCCCAGGTGCTCTAGATGTCTACCATCGGTGGGGCTTACCCTGACTCTAGGGTAGGGAAAATCAAGGGCTAAATTTCTCCCATGGGATAATTTTCCATGCATTCTCCAAAAATACAGATTCACCAATTTCCATTTTTTCTAAAAACGATTCACTCAGATTCTATAGAATAAAAGTATTTTACCTTTGAAATCACCAAAATTTTATAGAAACTATATAAAATTCTTAGAAATTTGAATATTTTTACAAAAATATAGCCAAAAGTTTTACAAAATGCATACTATGGACCAATAATACTTAGCAAAGTTTCTACATTTTAAGACAAATTCTCATCCTTAAAATTATCCCTGCTCCAGGGTCTCCTACAGATTCATTTATTCATAGTAGATGTGTGTATGAATGAACCTGGACATTTCCTTTCACCTGAAGACAAAGGGAAAATGATTGAAGGATCTAGGCACAGGAATACGTGCGTGCTCCTGCTTAGGAATTCACACACTTTCTAAAGTATGTGTGATTTTCTATTCATGAATGCATGCACGTTCCCGAGGATGTGCGCTACTTAACAATGTGTGCACATTCCTGAGGATGTGCACTACTCATGAACGCATGCATGCTCCTAAGGATGTGCACTACTCAAGAATGTGCATGTGTTCCTAGAGCACATGTGTGTTTCTAGAGCACACACATTCTTTTCATTTCAATTTTTTTGGGCGGGAGGGACAACTATAGCATACAAGTTTGTTGATTCCAATGTCTCATATTTAGGGCTCGGGATGACAAACCTAGTGGTTTGGGCTACAAATACATTAAAACCTCCATTTTTGTGAATACCTCTCAATAACTCTATTTTTTTCATTACTTTGTAAAGGCTACACAAATCCTTCGTCGATGAAACTACATACACATATAGAGTCACATATAGACTCGATTGTGCAGGTTCCAAATATACAATTTTCTTTTAAAATTCATATTGTTTACTATTTTTAATATATATTTTTATTGAAATATATTAGAATCCTAAAATAGATACATTTTTTATTTGTGCTATAACAATTTATCACCTTAAGCATTTTTAAAATAAGTTATATGTCTCACTAGAAAAAATTGAGATGTATAATCTAAATAAAATTTGTTTGATAATGTTAAGGCCCTAACCACCTTGCACTAACCCAAGGCCTTCTAATTTCAAGGATATATATATATCACACTAAAGCAATGCTTTCTCTATAATTCAACAATTTCTTTTTAAGGAAATTCCATCATACCACTCTTAGAAAAATTCAAATTTCACATAGCTATACATAAATTTCATAAATAAAAATTATATATTTGGAAAGTTAATATGTTTACACCATAGTCAATTTCATTGTAAAAGTACTTTGAATAATCCTTCAAGTTAACAAATTGTTGATTTTTCAGATTTGCATTGCTAAATGTCATGAAAGACCATCATTAATTTGCACCCACCCACTCTCAACATACCAATTTTATTTTAAATGCACCCATTAAAATATTCCACAAATTTAAATTTAATAATTTCTTTTCATAAAGGACATAGTTTAGTTTCAATTTGTTTCTAATTTTTTCAAAATTTTGATTGAAACCTTATAAACTATTTAATAGTCTTCTTTTCGTAATGGACATAGTTTAGTTTTAAATTGTTAGTTTTTCAAACAAAAAAAAATCAAACCATCTAAACTATTACAAATTAAAAATCTAAACTATTACAAATTAAAAATATGGAAAAACTTTGACTAAAACTTTGATTAATAAAACCATGCAAAAAAATCTAAATTCCTAACTAATTTAATCCGTACAACTTTACTTTACCAAAAGCAACCGTTGTAAATAATTTAATCGCTAAAACTTTGATTTATAAAACCATGCACATAATCC
>SNQJ01S0050612.1:0-23383 GCA_010110895.2 Picea sitchensis
ATGTGAAACGACGTTTGAGGGGGTCCGAGGTTTGTCGGTCTTCCGACAATAGAAAGTGGCAATTGCGTCGAACGCGTCGTCGGAATTTGACCCAAATGCAGTAGTGTCTAGACCTGACCCAGCTTTGGGGGCATCCATAGTCCTGATGATTGATAACCCTCAACCAGGTGTCGTCAATGTAGGAGTTGGTTTGTGCCCATCTTTGATGGGTAACTTCGATTACCCACCTCCGCAGGGCAATATCAAATTTATATCTAATCACCATAAGGTTGATATTTTTCAAGTTTCATCATTCCCCATGACTTACTTCGAGGATCCATGGATTCTTCCTTTCCCATCAGCCACGATGGATGAGACAGAGCACCCCAGCATGTCCATGCCCATGTCTGTCGCTGAAGTAGTGTACTCTTTAGTCTAGCAAGCTTTAGCTAACACTGATCTGACTCTTGCACAAGATTTATATCCACTTCTAGAGCCTATTTGGGCTCAGGGTTCTCTCGCTAATGTCGATTCATTAGACTTATTCTTACCTTCTAATGAAGCAGTAATCAAAGAAATGACTAGTCCGGACAAACCTTGGGAAGATCTTCATCACAGATCATATTTTCTCCCAGAGTTATGTTGAATCGACGTAGGAGAATTCACCATGACCATGACGGGAGATCACCTGTGTCCTATTAACCTCCTAGCTACACATGAAATTTATGCTGAGGGAAATATGGAAACTATCGCTAAAACTATCCCAATCAACATCTCTCGAAACCCTGGCATCGTGGAGAATGTCTTCATTGGAGCAGATTGCTCCCCCGAAGAAATTCAAATCTACATAGATATTTTCAAATAATTCCGTGAAGTTTTTTCCTGGTCTTATGAGGAAATGCCAGGTATCAATCCAAAAATAGTTGAACATGAAATCACAACATATCCTGATGCCAAGCCTGTTTGACAAAAACTTCATCCAGTTAATCCCAAGAAAGTAGCAGCCATCAAGATTGAGGTTGAGAAATTGCTAAAGGCAGGTTTTATCTATCCTATGCATTTGACTCAATGGGTGTTGAATCCTGTGCCAGTCAATAAAAAACAAGGCACGATTCATGTATGTACCGATTTTCGTGATTTGAACCAGGCATGTCCCAAAGATAATTTTCCAACACCGTTCATTGACTAGATCATTGATGAATGTGTTGGTTGCGAAGCCTTTTCTTTCATGGACGATTTTTTGGGATATAATCAAATCCAAATCAAACCCGAAGACCAACACAAAATTTCATTCATTTTTCCATGTGGTACATTCACATATCGTAAGATGCCTTTTGGTCTTAAAAATGCTGGGGCCACCTTCCAGTGGACCATGTCTTTTTCTTTTCATGATCTCAAGCATATAGTCGAGGCCTATCTAGATGATTTAGCATCACGATCTTGCAAGAGAATGGATCATACTACACACCTTAGACTAATCTTCAAACGCTGTCACTACTTTAGGATTCGCTTGAATCCAAACAAGTGTAGCTTCTGCGTAACGTCAGGACATTTGCTAGGTTTCATTGTATCAACAACAGGGATCATGGTCGATCCTCTCAAGGTGGAGGCAATAATCCAACTTCCCCCCCCCATGCAAAATCCTACAACTTCAGAGTCTACAAGGCAAGGCAAACTTCTTACGACACTTCATCACCAACTATGCTAAAATCACCAAGGGCTTTATGCATTTACTGAAGAAAGACGTTCCCTTTTTCTGGGACGAAGCTGCTCAATGTTGTTTCGACGCATTAAAACATGCCCTCACAAATCCACCTCTGCTACGACCACCTAACTATAACAAATATTTCTTATTATATCTGGTTGTCACAGAGTCAACCATTGGCATAGTTTTAGTTCAGGAAGATGATTTGTTCTCAGAATATGTGATCTATTACCTGATCCAAGGCCTCGTAGGATCGGAACTCAATTATTATCATATCGAAAAACTTGTGTTGGTAGCAGTTCATGATGTTCAACGATTTCGTCATTATGTTCTGTTTCGCAAGACCACTATCATTGATGTCGTGAATCCATTCCAATACATGTTGACACGATGGGTTATAGGTGGAAAAATCAGTAGATGGATAGTCATCCTCTAGGAATTTGACTTGGACTTCATTTCAGAAAAGTCAAAAAGTCATTGGTCTTCAGAGAGCTTATTTCGAAACTTCCGGTTGAGTCAGGTGACGTTGTGCCTAAGAAATCACCTATCCGAGGAGATATGTTTTTGATCACATATTCAGATCCCTGGTATGGATATATACTTATCTATCTCCAGACTTTGAAGTGCCCCACCTCTACTTCTCGTGATGAGCATCGACATATATGCCATCAGGCTAAGAATTATCTCATACTCAATGATACGTTGTATCGGAGAGGTGTAGACTGCATCTTACGTCGATGTCTCACACATGAGGAGCCAGTCACTGTGCTCAACGATTGCCATACTGGAGCTTGTGGCAATCATTTGTCTGGGCTGGAAACAACCCAAAAGATTCTATGAGCAGGTTACTTCTGGCCGACACTTATCAAAGATTGTATAGAATCGGTCAAGAAGTGCCATCCATGCCAAGACTTCTCTCGGAAGATGAGGGCGCATCTCGCTCCTATGTTTCCTGTCATCACAGTTGGTCCCTTTACCAAGTGGGGGATTTATTACAATACTTGCAACCCCTCGTCAGCAAGGGGGCACCTCTATATCATCGTAGTTGTCGACTACTTCACTAAGTGTGTTGAAACTATGCCAGTGTTTAAAGATGATGGAGAAACTATAGCTCTCTTCTTATTCAATCAGATCATAGCAAGGTTCAGCGTCCCGAGAGAGATTGTCACTGACCATGGCAATCACTTTCAGAACCAAATGATGACTGAATTAACATCAAAGCTTGGGTTACGACAAGAGAATTCATCGCCTTACTACCCCCAAGCCAATGGGCAGGTAGATTTTGTAAACAAAACTCTTAAGACTATTCTACATAGAACTATCAACTTATCCAAGTCAAATTGGCATTTGATGCTATACTCGGCATTATGGACTTACCAAACATCTGTTAAAACTGCAACCGGTTTCTCACATTTTCAACTCGTTTACGGGTTGGAGGCAGTCTTGCCCATCGAATGTCACACCCCATCTCTAAAATTGGTAGTACAATTATTGCCAGACACTTCTCCACTTGAAGAACAATTATTACACCTTGAGAAGCGTCATGATGCAACCCTGGCCAACGAGGCTCACAAACATTAGGTCAAGTGTCAGTATGATAGGTTCATCTGTCCTCATATTTTCTTTAAAGGTGACCTTGTCTTGGTCTATGACCAAGATAAGGACCCCCTGGGGGTAGGAAAATTCAAACCCATGTGGTTCAGACCCTTCATCATAAAAGAGGTTTTAAAAAAGGGTGCTTATCGTTTGGTTGATTTTGAAGGGAATGCTTTGGTGGAGCCTAGAAATGGGCTCTACCTCAAGAAGTATTACTCATAGGCAGGTCAGTGTGGGTAACTTTTTGTAACATATGTATAGTCTTTGTAATATTACTTTTTAGTTTCTTTTAAGTGTTATGGACGTGTCATTGATGTTATCTTTCATCAATATGGCAGATGTCAAGTGATTCTAAGTTGTTCATTGGGTATGCAAACGGTGCTAGTCAGCACACTTGGAGGCTCGCTTCCACAACTTGGGTAATCTTTACGCCTCAGGGCCAGTTGTTATCTTCCGGAGGCATATGCTTAGGTGACACCACAAATAATGTTGTCGATTATAGTGCAGTTATTGATATTCTTTGTGACGCCCTGTCATTGGGTATCTCTCATCTCTGGGTCTATCTCAACACTCAACTAGTTGTGTCATAGCTAAATAGAGTATACCGGGTTCATGATCCAACTTTACACCGATGATTCCTTAGGGTACGTCTCTTAGAAAAAAACTTTGATTATATTACATATTTTCATGTTCCTAGGAGATTAAACCAAATTACAGATACTCTAGCTAATCAAATTTTAGATTGGCATCTTGCACACATATGAAAGAACATTGACATAGGCATGTAAATACATTTTTTCACACGTGATCCATAAGACACAAAAGATCAAAAAAACATATATAACATCATAAAATAACCAGAGTACATAGATGGACGCAAGCGCCTCAAAAATGGGACTAATAACGAGTCACAGGGCTTGTGCCCTCAAAACATATATACAAGTAAGTGCTTGTGGCACGTAAAAAGTCTAAATAGGTTCAAGACCTATGGGCCCTGTTATAATAGTCCACAACATGGGATAAATGCCTAAACAATTGGACCCACATCCGAGGTGCCCCCACTACATGAGGCTTCATGGATGGTGGTAGGTCCTCTATCTCTACCATTGGGACTGTGCGAGTGAGTGCAGTGAAGTTCCGCTCAATGCATCTAAGGACCCTCTCAGCCTCCCCGGCTGGGAGGTTCCCTGCTACTGCTGCTCCCTCGATGGTGGAAACTGTGGCTTCTGGCTGAGGACGACACCTGTTCCGTGCATAATCAGTAGGTCACACGGGTCCCACATCTGCATGCAACAAACGTACACCCATCAAATACTCTGGCATACAAAAAAAACATATATATAACAAAAATGACATAAAAATTACATATGCAAACAAAACACTACAAAGGTGGAGACTTACCCATCTCCCCTCGCTCCTCACCAGGAGGCATGGGTATCTCAGGATCTCTAGAAAAATCTATCCCTGCATATGGGTAATCCTCGATCACAGGGATCTGCCATGAGAGCCACGCAAATAAGTCATCATCAAAGGACTCATTGGTCCTTCCACCACCCTGTCGAGGCAGTAATACTACCCATCTACACACTGCAGGGAAAGAATCCTGATGTCCTCGTACCACTTCCCAAGGACTAAATCTCGGAACTCTCTCAAAGAAGAATCAACACAAAATCATCCCGAACTCGAAATTCCTCTATGTCAGTTGTCGGCAATCTGTTAATTGCCTCTTCATACACTCCAGTAGTGTGGTACTCCAATCAAAAATTTGTGCATTCAAGCACTGGATAGCACAGTTCATCTGTGTGTGAGACACCTGATGTAAGGCTACTGAACCAGTAATCCCCCCAATTAGTAATAATATCACCTGCAATGATAGGTTAGTGATCTTACTGATGGGCACCTTGGAGCTCACACGGTTATTCCTATCCTCATAGTTCTCGGCTATCAGTGTCGCTATGTTATCCGATCACATAGGAAACATCCTGAATTTGATTGGTTCCCCTCTCCTTGAGAGGCCAGTCAAAAAGTAGATATCCTCGGTGGTGGGAACCAGTGATTGCCTCTCTAGCATGAAGGCCTCTGCATCAGGGTGCCAGTAATCAATCAAGGCATTCAGTAGCCTTGGTTGCGCTCGCATAAATGGACACAGGAAGAACTTCAGAAAACCACATTGCATCAACAAAGCCACAACATTCGGATCTCCCGCAACCAACTCACTGATTGCTTCATGCTCCCTTTCCCTCCATTGGACATACATCCTGCCAACACACCAAAGTTTAGGAGGGTCAGTACTTTCCCTTTAGTTCTTTTCTTGCTACAAAAGGGGGGTCCACACGAGCTGTAGAGGCGAAATTTTCATGTACACACGAGAAACCTTTACTCTGCCTGAGTGTACGCGCGGCCTGTCCAGAGACATCTCGCTTGTACCTAGGGCCGACCTTTTAAAAGTTCGACGCCCACCCAAAAAATGAAAGCAAAGGAAAAATTGAAGAATTGAATAGCTAGATAGGGGAGTTTGTACTTACTTGGTCCAAGCGGAAGTTCGTTTCGTCCACTGTAGCTCCCGGAATCACCGTTTTTAGCAAAGGGGGTCTTTTGGCTCCAGAGTCAATTTCCAAATCAGCAATGGTGATAATGAGCTGCCAGCTTCTATTCATAGACTTTTTGGCCTCTTTTTGTCACTTTTTTGGCCTCCCTTATAAGTTTCTTTATACCAAAAACCATTTCGAGTGATTCAGGAGTTATATGGGAGGGATTTGATTGGGTATTGGGACACTTTTTTTGAGTTTTGAGAAAATTTTGACGGTCCATGAAATTTTTATTTTTTTTCCATGAATCAACTTGAGCATATAGGTTAGGTTACTACCCTGACTTTTGTGTCTTGTTGACTTTTTCCTCTGCCATAGGATCGATCCCATAAGGTTGTGACACAGAACCATCATATCTACTTTAGAAGTGTCACAACTTGGCAGTAGAGCTTACCAGAACATGGATGCCCTAGGTAAGTCCTAGTTGCATTATGGTGTCCATTCCATCTCTAAAACACTGTAGGCTCAGTAGTCCTTATAGTCTTTCCTGAATATGAGTTTAAGCCTCATTTGCATGATTCTTCTTCACTCTTGACCTCACCCTCAGAACTCCCAAAAAATAACGGGTCTTCTTTTAAGCCCTTTTCAGATCCTATAAACATGAAAAGATTGTTGAGCGATCTTGTGGCCTTTCATGCTCATTAAACTGAAATTTGAAGTCACGTCTTTCCGGCGGTAGTTTACCCCTTTTTTGTTCTGGACGGTCAACTATACGAATGAAGGTATACTCTATGGAACTTCCATTATTTAGAAGAGTACTCTCAGGTATAATTTTATCCCTTTTTCGGGCCTGAGGGACTAAACTTACAAAAAAGAAACCCCCACGGAGTCCATAGTTAAGCTCTTTTCAGACTCCCTAAAATTGAAAAGATCACGAAGTGACCTTATTCTTTCACACTCGTTAAATTGGTCCAAAAGAATATTCCTGATGGAGTCCATAGTTAAGATTTTTTCATACTCCTTAAAAGTGAAAAAATGGCTGAGTGATCTTGCCCTTGTCACACTCATTAAAATGGTTTTGAATCGACATCTAATCGGTGCTAGTTTACCCCTTTTTCGAAACGACTAGACTATCTGAAAAAAAGGTACCCCAATGGAGTCTCCTTTTATGTTTTTTCAGACTCTCTAAATATGCAAAACCACTGAGCTTACCTTCTCTAGGCTCGTTAAACTTACATAGAAGGACGTTACCATTGTGTGTTTTATCAACTGCATTTTCATACCTTATCCACTAGCCTTATGACAGTTTGCTTCTGCATTTTAACACCTTTGGCCGCCGGAGGATTTTGCCCGAGTATCATTTTACTAGAACATTAGTCTTTTCCTTGTGCCTTGAGCTTATATGTTTGCAATACTCGTTCCTCCAATGTAACGTAATATTCCTTTATTCTTTTTCCAAAATTATCGAAAAGAACAAAAAAAAATCAAATATACCCCAAAAAGAGAAAGGGAAAAGTATTTTCTTTATTGGCAGCATAATGAGTCACCCTTGGATAAAGCACATCTATCCGTTTGTTCATCAGACTATGGGATGTATTATGACCTTAGGAAGCTTTTCTCGCTATATAGAGTTGTGTCCTCCACCGTTTGGTTATTCTTCCAAACATATGGAGAGTTTGCATTGCCTCCTGCTTCATGAACTTATGATTAACATACATGTTGCCTGAGTCTCATCACTTGTCGTGCTATTGTCCAAGGGAAGTTTGTCACTAAGCCTGAGTTGGCTCCTTTGCAATATGTCTCTTGTCTACATACCCGACCATCCTGAATGTCCAATCAAGTCCTTGCTCGAAATCACTAAAGCCTTCAGTACGATCATCAAGATTATCAAGTCCATGACTGACGAGCCGTCAAAGACCTCTGGGTAGTGCAGTCATACACTCATATTACACTCCTACCCGAGTTTTGGAAGATTTTGAAGTTGTTTCTCGAGCTCTGACAATCTCATCTCCAGCCATCAGGCCAAATCAGCTTCTGGAAGATGGATACTCTATATGTATAACTTTCTAATTTCGAGATGTAGCTCTGTTGTGTATTGTTTGCAGCTACTCTTTATAGTTATTTGACATGGATCTATAGTGTATTTGATTGGTATCGATGGTTTTATTTTTATCCCAAGCAAGGGTATGCCTGCCTCGGTGAGACATTTGTTTTTTTGGAGACGACACCTCCCGGTTCCTGATCCTTGGGCTCAATCATTCGACACATCAGTAAATATTGGTAATGTATTTCGTCCATCAGATGCTCTTCTGACCTCACACATTAGGGGGAATCTATTATAACCCTAAATTACACCACACATGCTTACCTAGCATCAGGCCAACTCATATACTTTCTTTTCCAAAAATACTGCTCCTTCTACCTAGCTCCTTCTAACCTATAAAAGAAGGGGTAGGGGTACCATTAGGAGGATGGAAAAATATAGCAAAGAAACTATGCCCATTTATGTATTCCATTGTCCCAAACCTTTAGCCTTTCCTAATGCCAAAGGAGATTTAAAGCAAAGCAGTTGAAGGACAGAAGAAGAGGAGCCCAGGTTCAGGTTCAAGGAGCGGTGGCTGGTCTCAAATTTTGTAAGTTGACTCATTTTAAGAAATAATGAGAATGCTTTTCCTATCCCAATTCATGAACTTTTTATGGTTTGATTAGTTTATGTTTGATTTCTAACCCGTTAGTATATAAGTAGTATGCATGCATAGTTGTTGCTTGTCTTGAATGCAGGTTAGCTTTGGAAGGAGCATTGCGAACAAGTAATCAAGCACAACGGAGGATCGACATCAAATGTCGGTAATGAGGTAGGTTGATATTTCCATGCATTTACTAGGAAAAGGGGATTTAAATCTAGGGATGAAGGTAGAAAGTAATTTCTATTCAGTCATATCTGCATGCAAAGTCTGAACTCTATTTGCTAGTCCATAGGGTGTTTTTCCCCAACAATAGAGGGGTTGATGGTGAAGAGATAAAGGGCATAGAAGCTGAACAAAATAAAGATGAAGTAACACCGCCTAGAGATGAGGTTGATCCCCAGAAGAAGAGGAAGGGTTCACCCTTGAAACCTTCTTCCCGAAAGAAATAAAAAGCCACCATGACCAAGATGCAGACTGTCCTCACCTCAGATGACTTTGATTTCATCATAGAAACCTTGAATGATGCTTTGCTATAAAAAACAGAGAAATAAGAAGCTAAACAAGAGGAAATGTATGATAGAATTGAGATTGAACTCTAAGGAGTACAACAAGCACTTCAGTCTAGTCGCGCAATCTCCACTGTGCCCCTGCCATCGAGAGAACTAGAGTTGGGAGACAAGCCAATCCAACTCCACCAACTAGCTGATACAGTCGAAGCTCACCTTCGATGAGCACAAGAATAAGCTGAACAAGCCACCCAAACCTTGAAGCCAGTACAAGGCATACTCATAGAACAACTCAACACTGCAGAACAAGAAAAGTTGGCTCTCCAAGCGAAGTTCGATGAAGAGAAAGAACAGATGCGGCAAGGAAAGGAACAATTGATCATAGAGATCAAGGCAGAAGACCGAGTTACACAACAGGTAGACCAGCTCATAGAAGCCATCGAGCAGCTACAACAACGCATAGCAGACTTAGAGCTTCGCACATTGCCCAAGACTCCGCAAGATGTAAGGGACCAAAGAGAAGCAAATTCTTGAAGTGTAGTTCAGAGACTAAAGGCCCTTGCCATGGAATGCAAGTAGCTGAGTAATTGCAGTGCCCAGACGTATGAGAAACTCACAAAGAATCTAGAATTGCAGGTGTTATCATTGAAATTTCATCCACACATGGCGACAAGAAATCAACATCGTCAAACAGTAATGAAGTCATTCATGGCACTGAATTAATTTCACAGCATTCCAGAAAGGTCAAAAACTATACAAAGTAACCAAAAATTGAAGGGTGCTTTACAGAATTTGGGTGCGTGTGCATATGCACGGAACAAAAATGTACCATGTGCGCATATGTGCACGATGCACAATTGTTGGCGCAAAAACCCGCGCACCTGCTAAACGACGCATTTATTGAATTGGTCGACCTCCCAACCACTTATGGATCAGCTCCCAAGCTGATTTGACCCTCAAATCTGAGATGAATCCGCATGGTAGGCTGGTCAAAGACCTAATTAAGCCCTAAAGAGCTCCTTTTCACACTTCAAAGGAGTTACATAATCACCCAATGCAATGCTATAAAAATCCATGAAGAAACATCATTTTCTCAAGGAATTTCATGTAATGTTATGCTGCCTAGATTGTTTTAAGGACTCACTCCTTGGCAATAACACATTGGCACCATTTCATTGAGCTATCCACCTCTCTATTGAGTGGATGTGCTAGGAGTTCTTTCACCATCATTCTCATTTTCTTATTGTAAGGAGAGAAAGTTTGTGAGGGCCTCAAGAGCATTCCATTGGGGAAAGAAGGGACTCATAGTCCCCTTTCTTCATTGTGCTTTGATTTCATCAATTGATCAGCCTAAAAACATTGGTGATATNTTGTAAGGAGAGAAAGTTTGTGAGGGCCTCAAGAGCATTCCATTGGGGAAAGAAGGGACTCATAGTCCCCTTTCTTCATTGTGCTTTGATTTCATCAATTGATCAGCCTAAAAACATTGGTGATATTGGTCTTTTTGTGTTTGTTATTTCTTTATCCATATGCTCATGATTTTAGTTTGTATTAGTTCAATTCTTGCATATAGTTTTGTTGTTCTTTTTCTAACTCTTTCCTCTACAGCTGTCATGCTCAGCAAGACCCAAATGGGCATGTAAGCACCTATTATTTCCTCACCAAGGTGAAGAATTGGGTGCAAACACCAAGCACTAGAATCGTAGTTCTAGGAAGCGAAGTAGCACATAGAGACACTACAGGCATAGTTGAAGGCCCTGTCATCTGTAGAAAGAATGAAGCAATCTCAAGAAAAAAATCACCGCCCAACTTCAGATCCATACCATCCAGAACAGAATTATGGAAGTAACTCAGAGGCTCCAACCCATACAAGATCAGGATTACCAATTGTTTACAGAAGTAGAAGGCAGAGGAGAAGAACTGGAACAGGTTGTCACCATAGTAGAACAACGCCTAGAGGGACCTATCAACTACACAGTCATGCAAGAGTTTGTTGAACAAGAGGTCGTGGCACAACAAAATGTTGAAGCAACATGAGCTAAGCTTGAGGCATTCGAAGCAAAACTAGTCAGACCAGAGTGACTCGGGATGAGTCACAGGTGAGTGTTGGGGGTCTGTTGGTCCTTAACCAAGTTTTATGGATACTATTGAGCACTCAACACACCCTAAAAGTCTAGGTCCATTTTCTACTTTTTGGGTACCACTTCATCCTTGCACTGCTTGTTTCGACTTTAGAATGAAACTGCTACCCATGCTTATCTTTTATGTTTTCATGTTTCAATTGCTTAAAAGTCTGCTTGAGCACATAATGGATCATCCTAACTTTAAAGAGGGACTAACTTCAATTAAAGAATCAACAATCTAAATTTTTCCCTAAACATGCTTAGGAAATTCGGCATCAGGAAAGGTTAAGAATGACTAAAATCATTTGAGAAGTTCAAAAGATCTGAGCATCGATTTTCATCGGCATCGGAAGATGAAAGAATCTCTTCTATATATGAATGAGCTTCGGCATGAATATTGCTGAAGACCGATTTGTTCATCTTTGGCAAGAAAATGAAAGAGTAAATGTTAGAAAAACAAGAAAGGAAGCGCCAATCACCGATTCCTAAAGCATTTTGGCATCGGCGATGTTTTTTTGAAGGAGCTAACGCGTAATAGAGTGTGTCGAGTTTTTCCATATCACTGACTCCCAATATCTTTTGGCATCAGAAAATCCATAGACTTAGGCTAAGAACGTGCGACTGAAGGAAAATCCCAATTCTGTTTGCCACTCGCTAGCTAAACCACCAACCTTCATCGACTGCGGGTACCAAGCCAGTTCTCCATGTCGGGACCATGTAGTGAAAGAAATCGACGTCAGTGGTTTCCTGAACGGATATCAACGAAAAATCTCATAGCTTGTCGTCAATCCCTGACTTCCCCACTAAGGATGCAATGAGATGGGACGTTTGGCTCAAAGATACATCTGATACAACGCATTTAAAGGGTTAATTAAGTCCAGGATCACACATTATCTTCTAATACGTGCGCAAATAAAAGGGACCATTATAACCCACTGATACAATGCATCTTTCTCCGTGCCTCCATCGTCGACCAGTTAATATCTGTCTATAGAAATCCGATAGTATTTTATTTTGAATATGCATTCATTACCCGCATTAACTAATTGATATGACTAATAGTACCTCTCTAGTTATATCCTTTCGAGTCATCGTGTATGATCCTATTTTGCATAGCAAGAAATTCAGAACAAACAGAAGAGCGAAGCTAGCAGTCTGGGGGAAACATCCAATGTTCATTGAGTATTAAACAATTATCTTAGCAAGCATTACAGGTATGTGTCCACCTATGGTGTTCTTTACACTCCATTCATTTGTTCTCACCCAAGGCTACTCGGTACACATGCTTAAAGGGTGATTTTAATTGTAGGAACGATGCCTCCAGAGAAACCCTCTACTAGGAAATCACCTAGATTGCCAAAAATGCAAGAACCAGAAGCAGGAGAAGGATCCTCCACAGTAGCTGCAAGGAAATTAGAATTCGTTCCCAAGGCAGTTCCCATTATTAAGATAACCACCAAAAAGGTCTTCGTCCAGCCCCTAGCCTTCGGAGACATAGAGGTAAACACTGGAACCAAAAAAACATTTCCTTGCTGGGAAGAATTGTTTGAGAGAATCAAGAAGGAATAACCCCTCGAGTACACCCCACACAACGATCCTAATACAAGGAATCTCGATGATGAGGTCCTCCCACATATCTATAGGGCTTAGATGCACATAGTAGCAGGCCGATATCTGGTGTTTCTTTGCATCGAGCTCCTAAAGTGGCTCATTGACCATGCTGATGCACAAAAATGTTTTATCAATGATGATAATTATGAATGCGTCAGTGTTTTCTTTCCCTCAGAGGTCTAGATTTATTACAATCTTTGGGAGCTGAGAGAAAAAATGAGTACTGATTTTATTGTGAGTTTCTATGAAGTGCACGACACCAGCAAAATCATGGAATCATCGTGGATGAAAGTCAAGAAATTCATGAACCCAACTATCGGCTGGTATCCCATGACTAATCTGAGGGAACCTTACATATACATGATGGCTCTTCTTTGCAGGTTGCATGGGGAAAAGGATTACTCCCTGTTTTCAAAGTCTTGGATGCCTCTGGCTTATACGGTATCCATTTTAGGCACAAGTTTCAATTGGGGTGCCATCATCTCTAAAAAGCTGAGTACCTGCCTGAGGCAAGCCTAGACACCAAAGGAGGGAGATACCCCCACCTTCTTCATGGATTTGTATATACTAGACGTCGTCTGCACCCATAATGCTTTTGTTGGGTTGAACCTAAACTGACACTCCTCCGAGCTCTCGGTCCATGTGTACTTCAACATCTTATGGGAAAGAAGGTACAAAAAATCCTATGCTATTATCTGTGACCATTTTATTACATGCATTTACTCTTTTTTATTCAAGAAGGAATGCCCTAGGCTGTCAAATGAAGCAAAAAGGGTTATATCAAAAGTGGGTCACTGGTATTTAGATGAGCGTGAAACCTACATTAGGGTTTTTGGCACCACTGGGGCACCCCATTTCTTACCCATATATGTTCCTGATCGATTAGTGTTGGGAGAAATTTGTTATCAGACTATTCTGCAGGGGTATAACGCCACCTTGGTAAAGGATAAGAAGAGAGCCTTCATACCTTATGGGTTTCACATTGGCTTCTACATGGTTAAAGACACCGCACACGCCAAGCAAGAAGGGCTAAGTCAATTAGATTTCCAGTTCCAAACTAGTCATTTTCGCAAGCATGATCCCAAGGGGCTGGTACTAAAACATGCGGTGTAGGTATCATTTTGTTGGCCCTATGATCATGATTGATTTGAAGATGAAATATTCACCAAGAATGCCCAATATTGGAATGAAGTGACAACAAGGATGGATGACCCCAAAACAACTAGGTTCAAGGCCATGAGTTGGGAATAACAAGTGACGTCTTTAGAGCAGGTGGCTCAAGAAATTCCTAGGTCCCGGGAAGGAGCAGAAACATCTGAATCAGGAAAAGAAATAGGCAATCCCCAAGAAGGTGCCGAAGCAGCAAGGGCTGATCAATAATCCTTGTATAAATCAAGGATGTCCCTGAGGTTCAAGTTACATAGGGGACGGGGGAGCTCTTGTACCAGCAAACCCAGTTACTAATGAAGTGAATGCAGGATGACCTGTACCTTATCATAAGACCTGCAATTTCAACTACTATCCGAAGCATCCCGACAGAGCCAAGTGGCCCCGGCTACACAAGCCTAAGTAACCCCATTGGGTTGGATAACCCTGAATCCATAACATTGTCGACCAATTCCATGGAGGATGGGACAACTCAACCAGAGGTAGTTCGGGTGTCAACGCAAGCACCTAAACCTCTGACCGAGTTAATAAATGTATATAGTGATGATGAGAGCCCAGAGGCATCCCAGAGGACCTCGGTGCACGTAGAGGAAGAAAAGGGACCTAAGAAAACATCACCTTCTAATCCTGATGTTCAAATTTGGGAGAGCCCACAAGAGGAAAAGGAAGCCAAAAGTGGCCTCAACACAAAGATGCCTGATGCACCAAAGAACCGATCAGGCAGACCTGAAGACCAGTCGGAATCGGATGAGCTAGAAGAAGGACCCCCACAAAAGGACCTTGACACTTCCACGACTGATGCACAAGTAAGTATTGAACCCATTCCCGACTCGCCCATTCTACCCAATACTCAGATCCCCGATGAAGGACAAGTAGAGGTCAGATCTACAAGGCAAAGAAAGGAAGTTCGAGAGCCAACTCTTGGACAAATATACACCACTGGTAGCCTGGGAAACAACCTCACATGGGGGGATCAAAAGATACTAGAGCCAGTAGATGAAGTAGAAAAAATCTATGCAATCTACTATGATCAAAAGTGGAAGGCCATTGTTCAAAGGACTGCCAAGAAGAGAAGGATCATTGTGGACCATTCCATCTTAGTTACTACAGAGGAGAACTTAATCAACACAATAGATGTGTGTACATCTGAACTGATTGGTGTGGGAAAATCCCTCTCTGATGCCACCCAGGACAGGGCTGGGAGGGAGGAAAAGGAAGTAGATTCTACCATGAAGGAGCTTGAACACTTGCTCCATATTTTTGAATACTATAAAGGCATCCCACAGACCATGGTATATTTGAAGGATGAGTTCATAGGAGTTTACAACGAGTTCAAAAATGAAAGACACCTGGTAATTAGAAACATAGTTGAATTCCAGGAGGACACTCTCATGGCACTCACAACATGCAAGGAGATAGAGCGATGGCGTGAAAGAGCACAACAAGTGGTAGAGAGTCTTGAGTATATTGAGGCAGTCCAACAGGGTTGATAGAAGGAAGAGCATGGCATTTGGCTGCTAGACAAAAGTATCCTTGACCGCATGAAGAGGTCCGCCGAATACTGGGCTAAGATGTCTCGGGACCCACACCGAGAAATCCAGGAGCAATGGGCCAAGTGCCAGAAGCACTAGGATAAAATTAATAAACTAATGAAAGATGTTGGGCTCCCTGATTTTGGCACCCCCGATGAATTTGTCAACCTGAGCAACGTAGTCAAGATTCATGATGAACAAGACTCGCTATGGAATGGAGAGTGCGCAAAGATAATCGATGCAAGGCCAGGATAGGTGCAACAATTCACAGAACACCCAATCAGAACTAGAACCATGTTGCAGTAGCTGAACTCTAGTTTGGTAAAGTACCGAGCACATGCAGTGGATATAAAAGGAATATATGTGTCTCTGATGGACCAACATAGATTTCCATGGGCCCAAACTTGTTAAGAACTGTTTATCAGTTGGTATGAATACGAGAGAATCCATCCTTTTCAAAAAGATATATCGGGTTGACCGTTAAGAAAGATGTTGAAAGGAAATTCCATGTGGTGATTTTGTGTTTCTTAAACTGCACTTAGCCGTTAATTTCAGTTTAAACTTTAGATTATAAATAAAGGCCTCGACCAATTAATTAAGGGTCGATGGTTTGTTGCAAGAACCTTTTTCTTTCTGGTTGTTAAGAATTATTTTGAAGCTGCTATGAATTAAGAAGTCTTTCTGGACCAAAGATGAAGTTATTTTCATCATATTCTTGTGTAATTGAGCCTGGAGAAGAACTATTTCCCATTCAGTTTCATGAGCAGATGTAACAAGTAAGAGATACTGAATATATTGTCAAGTTATCTGGTGCAATTTCTTCGCTGTTCTTTTCTTTAATGATGAAGATGATGAATCGTTGTGTGGATACATGATGAATGATTATGGTAGATGAATTACTTTTCTTGCTATTGATCTTATCATGTATGTTTTTTCTTTTTGATAATTACTAATCTCAGACTGTAATTAGATGCTCACATGGTTAACATATTAGTACTAGGCCTGTGGTATAAAATTATTGTTTGCATGTTTGAGTAGCGGGTTATCCCAAGCTCATCCTCTTCTACAGTAGTTAAATTTTCTCTCATCTTGTTTCTTGGATATCTTAGATTAAAATCGCAGTTAGTGATCGGGTGCTCACACGGTTAATGTATTATTACTAGGCCTGTGGTAAAAGATCGATGTCTGCATGCTAGAGTAAGGGTTATCCTGAGCTAAGCCTTTCCTAGTCATTAGAATTTCTTATTGTTGTGTGGTCAAGTTGGTTTATACCAGTTTTTCCTCACATATATCCTAACCAAAGAGAAAATACCAAAAGAGAACATCCCAATTGAAGGAGATGCCTTCACAAGAAAACATAAAGCCCATCGATTAATTGGTCGGATCGCAAGATCTGGAGAACCATTCCACTCACAAACACTGTAGAGTCTAATTGGGCCTCAGTGGCGGGTTTGGTTCCTACTATTGAACAAGGGATTTAAGACCCATCAACGGAAATGGTGCTAGAAGGAGGGCCTGAGAATGAATGGCTGAATACAAATTTTTTATAATATTTCAAATAGCCCGTAGATTCAAAACAACCCACATGCATGGCCTGTCAACCCCAAGACAACCCACACACATAGAGTACCCCAGACATGGGTGACTCACCCCAGCCTTAGGAAGAGTCTTTTCACCCTGAGATACCTTACGCTCTCCCTCACAAGGAAGTGAATCAATTTAGAAGAATCACAAGAGCCTATGCTTGACAGATCGGTATGTTGCCTTTTAATCCGTTACTTCCTTGAAGAAAACAAGAAAGTAGACTAGTGGTCCATACTCCCGACGAGGTTTTTATACACTCAGTAGAATATCTCGTAGATATCGCTCTCACCGAAATCGAACACCCCCTTGACTTGATCCCTGAAACGCCAGCTGGCAATATCTTGGAACTGAACATTCTTTCGGAAGCGGAAGAATTCGATTCAAAACCAGAAGATATGGAAGACAATGGAAACCATGAGGAATAAAGGGAAGGACCACCACCAAATAACCAACCTTGGTTGGCTAGAGATGCTCTGGCTATTCGAGGGCGAGTTCATCATCTTCCCCGACACCCGTAGATGTTACTTCCTAAGTTCGAACCTGAAACCTCAAGATTACCCAAGGATCATATCAAGAAGTTCATACTAGCGATCAGACTTATGAATGTCCAACATGGAGGCATAGTATGCAGGTTGTTTCCCTACACCTTTGAAAATTTAGCTTCCACATGGTACTACAACTTACCCGTAGGATCCATAACTAGTTGGACAATGTTTCAAAAGGCTTTTTTAGATAAATTCTCCAAAGAAACTACTATGGGAGCCTTGATGGCTGAATTATTCACAGCCACCATAGGCCCAAAAGAAAAGGTTAGCAATTTCAATCAAAGTTTGACAACCATCTTGAACAAATTTTAGCCCGAAGCCAAACCTATCGAAGAGTTGCAAATCGAAGTATATGTGAATGCGCTCTTGACTTCTATTTCAATGTTTGTCAAAAGGGCTTCCAAACTGACTTTAGCTGACAATTTTGAAGAGGATAAAACTATAGAATTTCAGATGAAAGGGTGTAAAGAAGGCTAGGCCTCTTTGGTTAAGAAATAAGTTCAATCTCCTCCCAGGAGAGGACTCCCTCTGACTAGACCACCAGTGAAACAAGTAGGTTAGACTCCCGACAAGGGTAGTGGAGACATAGAAGATTTACAATGTATGGTTAATAAGCTATCAAATGAGATCATAGACATGAAGAGAAATGTAGGGGAAGGAAACCAAGGTCATAGGCCTTATAAGCCTTTCTTTGAAAGAAACCCACCGTTCAAAGAAATTGAACCTCCCCCAACTAACTTGAATATTGATTTAGGAAATGCTTCATATGATTCTTTCTGTACTTACCACCAGGAAAACCACTGTAAAAGAAACTTCCCCCAATGGATGAATGCCATGAATCTGATGGCCAATCAGTTTCTAGATCAATTCTCCCTGACTGAACAACCAAGCAGTTCAGTTATGATAGTTACTGATCAGGAAGAGATTGACTCACCACTGGATACCGCTATGTTGATCCCTCATACCTTCTGAGGAATTGTTTTGACCTCAAGAACCACCTCTTGTCTCCAAGGATCTTACTCTCACTCACATGTCAGGGGAGAAATCAACACTCGATCACTCGAAATCACCTCTCACTCTTCCCGAGAAACCTATTAGTATCCATACTCAAGAGTCACCGAAGCTGGAATACAACCTAGTTGAGGATTTGAAGAAGTTGAAGGTGAACATATCAGTGATGGACATGTTAAGAATACCTCAACAGAAGGATCTCCTACTGTAGGCTTTGAGGTCAAAAGAAAACCCCATGGCTAGCAATGAACAATAAAGAAATCTAACTTCCACTGATCTAGTGAGAAAGCCAATTGTTAATGCATGCTCGGAGGATAAAAAAGGAAAGCCTTTTGTCCCACCTTTCCTTTTAAGTTTTTAAGTTTTCAACAGGAACCTCCATAACTATTTGGTTGATTCAGGAGCATCCTCTAATGGCATGCCATTGTCTATCTATAAAAAAAATCAATGTTATTCCTCTCAAAAGTGATAAGCAGGTGATCCAATTGGACAGAACCAAGGTCAAAGTCATGGGGGAACTGAAAGACATAATGATCAGAATAGAAGCACACCCCAAGTTCATGAAAGTGATTGATATCATTATGGTAAATATCTCAGAAGCTTATGGTTTGTTGTTAAACTAAGACTGGTCCGAAAAATTAAACAGATATTTTAGTACCGACTGGGCACACCTATGGTTACCATTAAAAGGGTACATGGACATGATCAGAATTGATAGTAAGAGGTATCTGAAGCACACTGTTACTGACCTTGAAACCCTGAATAAACCCTCATCGATAGAATTCCCCGTGCTAGGTAATTATTCCTGCGATTCCTATTTCGGGAATTTCTTCCCTTTTCCATCTAATATTCCTCTCGCCCGAATTTCCGAAATTGATTTCTAGGAGAAACCACCGATGTCAATAGAGGAAAACCTCTTCTTTCAAGAACCTGTATTAGAATCTACTAGAAAAAAGATGATGGATCAGGGAAGTAATGAGGAGGAAGGAACAAATAACCTGTGCTCACAAATATGGATGTTATACTTTGATGGGTCCAAATCACAGGAAGGATCTGGGGCATCCTTATTGATCCAAAAGGTAAATGTCATTTTCTATCCTGCAGGATTGAATTTGAATGCACAAATAACATTGCCGAGTATGAAGCTCTGGTACAAAGGTTAAATAAATCCATAGACCTAAACATTAAAGAATTGAAGGTTTTCGAAGACTCAAAGATTATCGTTAGACAAGTAAGGAATGTTATACATTACAACCCCCCGCATCTAAAGAATTATCAACAAGAGGTGCATCAGTTAGTAGAACATTTTGAAGCTTTCAATATTACTGTGATCCCCGGAGAGAAGAATATTCTTGCTGACTCCCTGGCCACAGCTGCTTCAATGCTGTCACCTCTAGAAGATTATGAAGCTTCTCGATTCGCTGTAGAATTACTCTACAAACAATCGGTGCCTAAAAACATCGCTAACTGGAAAGTATTTGAAGGAGATGAACATATCATAAAATTTATGACTAACCAAGATAATTTGATGAGCCCTCAACACAGAGCTTCAGAAAAGGACAATTACCCAGTCCCACCAATGAAGCGACTCCTGCAGACCCTGTCTGGATCAAAGGTTTCCTCCCTAATGAATGGTGCCTCAGGTCACAACCAGGTCCTCATTTTGGGGGGAGATCGTCTGAAAACTACCTTCCAATGGGGCAAAGCAAAGGATCTGAAAGGCAAACATTCTAAATTTCAAAATCTATGGTTTGGACCTTTCCATGAGGCTGAGAAGATTGGTGAAAATGCTTATCAGTTGCAGAATCTGAGGGGTAAAACTGATGCTCTACCACTTAGTGGCCAAGCCCTCAAACAATATTTTCATCAATAATAATATTAAAAAAAAATGAAAAAAAGAATAAAAAAAAAATATAATAATAAACAATACTCCTTCAAGTTTCATTTTTTGTTTTGTATGCGTGTTTCATAAGTTTTGTTTCAAGATACTCCGATTGTGGTTTTCGCTAGATTTTATTTTCTACACTTTCAAAGGGTTGTATTCAACAAGACAGTTGTTGATCTCAAATCATGTGACACAATGAACTCTATTCCAAACTCATCACTCACACACAACAAAGGAAGCACAAAGGAAATCTAATCTAACCTTCTTTGAGGAGTTCTGTAATCTAACCTACGCAACTGAACGACTTCGGAGAAATGTCAGAAGTTTCTGCTCAGTGGTTGGTAAGACCTTAAGGGAAAGAAGGAAAAGCCTGAAAGGACTACATGAACCTTGAAGGTGAAACTAGTAAAGAATTCAACTTAACTACCTCACTTTTCAAGTTAACAGACATCATCCTCTCCCACTCGCTGAGGGAATCTCGCTGAAAATAAAAGGTTGATTCTATCAATCGAGTGAATAGTAGGAAAGGGTATGCAGATATATCTACCGAGGCTATGGATGCTCGCTAGAAACGGAGCTAGGTCTATGATGTTGGGGTGACTTCATCGGAGATATGGACACTCATTGGAAGTGGAGCAACACCGTAGCAAGTGATTAAAGGTAATTAAAGGCTTAACACCAGTGAATACTTTACTAGATATTTTGTCAAAAGAAAATGGGGCATGAATCAGGGTTACAGGAAACGAAGGAGGAATTAAGGTTAAGAAACCCCACAGGCAGACCTCGAAGCATTAACTGGAGGAATTGAAATGAAAAGGTAAAGGAAGCTCTGATTCAAAACCAGTTGAGTTCCCCATTAGCTTCCGTATCAGCCGAACCTTGGAGGAGGAATAGAGATTATTATTTCACCCAGTGAATCACCATTTGTTGAGCACTCAACACACCCTAAAAGTCTAGGTCCATTTTCTACTTTTTGGGTACCATTTGATCCTTGCACTGCTTGTTTCGACTTCAGTATGAAACCACTACCCGTGCTTATCTTTTATGTTTTCATGTTTCAATTGTTTAAAAGTCTGCTTGAGCACATAATGGATCATCTTAACTTTAAAAAGGGACTAACTTCAATTCAAGAATCGACAATCTAAAGTTTTCCCTAAACATTCTTAGGAAATTTCGCATCGGGAAAGGTTAAGAATGACTAAAATCACTTGAGAAGTTCAAAAGAGTTGAGCACCGATCTTCATTAGCGTCGGCAGATGAAAGACTCTCTTCTATCTATGAATGAGCTTCGGCACGAATATTTCCGAAGAATGATTTGATCGGCTTCGGTAGGAAAAATAAAGAGTAAACGTTAGAAAAACAAGAAAGGAAGCGCCAATCACCGATTCCTGAAGCATTTTGGCATCGACGGTTTTTTTTTGAAGGAGCTAACGCATAAGAGAGTGCATCAAGTTTTTCCCAATCACAAACTCCCAATATCTTTCGTCATCGGCAAATCCCCAGACTTAAGGTAGGAACGCGTGACTAAAGGAAAATCTGATCCCATTTACCACTCGCTAGCTAGACCACAAACCTTCATCGACTGTAGGTACCAAGGCAGTTCTCCATGTCAATACCATGCGGTGAAAGCAATCGACGTCAATGATTTCCTAAATGAATATAAATGAAAACTCTCGTAGCTTGTCATCGATCCTCAACTTCCCCACTAAGGATGCAATGAGATGGGACATTTGGCTCAAAGATACGCCTGATACGACACATTTAAAGGGTTAATTAAGTCCAGGATCATGCATTAGTTTCTAATACGTGCACAAATCAAAGGGACCGTTAGAACCCGTCGATACAATGCATCTTCCTCTGCGCCTCCAAAGGGCATGACCAAAAACTCATAGTGGCCCTCATGAGTGTGAAAGGTGGTCTTGGGAATGTCTTCCTCTTTCATACTTATCTGGTGATAGCCCGAGCGAAGATCAAGTTTAGTAAATAATTGGGCGCCACTCAATTCATCTAGGAGGTCATCAATGAAAGGAATGAGAAATTTGTCTTTAATGGTCAGTTTTTTTAGGGCACGGAAGTCATGACACATTCTACAAGAACCTTCTTTCTTCAGGACCATGACTATAGGAGAAGAGTAAGGGCTCGTACTAGGGCGGATAATGCCTGCATTAAGGAGTTCCTGGACCATTTTCTCAATTTCATTTTTTTGTGAAAAGGGGTGGCGATATGGATGGATATTGGGAGGAAGGCTTTCGGGTACAAGGGGAATGGAATGATCATGAACAATGCGGGAAGGAGGGAGTCCTTGGGGAGTGGAAAATACCATTTGATGTTTAGAAACGAGATCTTGGAGGTCATGCGGCACTGGGGGTGTCTCTGTTTCTTAGATGGCATAGAGTTGGGCAATGACACTAGAATGACCTTTTTTGAGAAGCTTTTCCATGTGATGGGAACTAATGACCTCAAGTGAACCAACAGTGATGCCTTGGAATTTATATTGGTGGCCTTCCTAGTTGAGTTGCATGGTTAATGCCTTAAAATCCATGAGAATGGGACCCAAAGTTCTTAGCCAGTCAACACCCAACATAATGTCACAACCACCCATGACGATAGCAAACATATGGGATTTTAGGTGGTAGTCACCGATTTGGAGACGAACATTTTCACAGTGCCCTCCACATTTCATGGAACCACCATTGGCAATCATGATTTGGAAATTGTTGATAGCATAGATGTAGCAATGAGTTTCTTGGGCAATGCAGCGATGAATAAAATTATGGGTGCTTCCACTATCAACCAGAATGATGACCTTCTGATGCTTGATGTAACCGATTAACTTGAGGGTTTGGGGAGTGGAAAATCCAATGAGAGCATTGAGGGAAATGATGGGTTCTACTTCGGGAGGGTCTGAGGGAGGGGTTATGTTA
>SNQJ01S0050612.1:23433-34567 GCA_010110895.2 Picea sitchensis
ATGGGGCCAAGGGAGTAATGGGAGTGGCGGGTTTAGGGCGAGGGATAAAGGAGGGTTTTCGATTTTGAGATGATACAACCTGTTGTGCTTCTTTATCTCTTTTAGTAGCCTCCACCCAAGTCGAGGGTCGAGCCATGAGGACATGGGCCCGAATATCCTCCTTGAGGCCACTGATAAAACACTCTCGAAATAAAGCATCAGTCATGCCCTCTTCTCAAAAAGCCAGGCGTTCCAAGACAGCTATGAAGTCTTCTACTATTCTGGATTGTTTCAACTTTGTCAAATGGCCCAAATGGTTGGTGTCTGTTTCAAAGCATTCATAAAGCTTAGTCACAAATTGGGTCCAATCAATATACCCTTGATGGGAAGTTTTTCTCCATTGCCACCATTGCCAACATTCTTGATCTATATGGAGAACAACATACTTGAGTTTGGCCAAGTCATATGTGATGCCGTATAAAGAGAAATAATGTTTCATTTGGGTTACCAAACCAGTGGGGTCTGAGTCATCAAATTTGGTTACATCCACCCATGGAAGGCGTATGTTACATTGAAAGTGTTGGTGCTAAAAGGTATGGGAATGGGAGGAATATTTGCCTTCAGTCTTTGGAGGTGCTTCAGAGAAATGGTTATCTGTAGGGATCTTCAGTTTGGTGCAGAGGGATGCAGAGACAGATTCAACTTGGGTGGTTAGTTCTTGTTTGACTTCCTCCATTGAGGACTGCATGGTTGTATTTATGGTTGCATTGATGGATGAATCGATGGAGGCAACAATAGCATTGAGTTGTTTCACTTCTTTTTGGGTCTCGAGGAAACCAGATTGCAAGGTGTTGAAGCAAGTTTCCAGATCTTGGCTACAGGTATGGGCCATGAGGATGGGTGAATTGAAAAGGGGCGGACGGGGTCAATTTTTTTTTTCCAAAAAATGATATGGATGAATGTGATAAGGGCGGAGAGATGAATCCAATGGAATAGGTCTCAAATAATGGTGAAAAAATTTCCAGACTCATTTTTTTTTATTTATTTTTTCTTTTTTACACCTGCGGAGTTATACTCTGGTCTAAAGAATACTGTGGTGATGAAATACCTAAACACATAACCAAAAAGAAATGTGTATTTACTTGGCAACCCGAACACAGTTGCGTGTCAATAGATCTGGTCTATTTTAATTTGTTCATGTTTCTGTCCCCCCAAGGGTTAGGTATTCAAGGTTTATATAGACAAGGGTTTTCCCTATGCTATAGCTCTCTCATATATGTGTGGGGTCCAACAATAGTACTTGGATCGATATCTCAGGGCACTAACTAACGAGGATAGATCGTACCCTTATCCGTACTACCTGACTACCCAAGTACTAGAGAGTATCTTTCTGAGTGTTGTTCTTGGTGACACTATAGCAGTCCGGTGGCCGATAGGTTTATCTAAAGAGGGATTTAGGAAATCTAGGCCGATTCGTACATAGGTGTTGTCTGATGCGCTACCACTCGAAGGGGTACCAATAGGGGTTACAAGGGTGGCCAACAGATGTGCGATTAAGAACCACTTGTATTTCCTGCGTGTATGAATCCCTCAACCATGGGTTTATGCGTGTAATGATAGATCTCTGTGGCTTAATGATCCAGATGGGTATTGGTGGCCACCCACCTTTCCATCTGGCTCAAAACAGTTTTCTGGCATTTCTTGTAATTTACTATTTTTAGCAGTTTTTTTTTTGGGTCTTGAATTTTCGGGGCCATTTTGAGGCCCTAAACGATGTTTTTTTGGGTATGTTGCTCTCGCAAAATAGCATATACGATGCTATTTTTCTCGAGTGTTTTAGGAATCAGATAGATCTTTCCAACGAGCTATCGTTCACCCCAAACAGAGATTGTATGCATTAGTTATGACTACGGGAAGTTGATGGACTAACTTACCCAAACAGGGCCCACTTGACTTTTGGCATTTCATCTTCTAGGGTTAGGTTTTTGGTTTCTACCTTCCTGCTTTTGATAAATAAGGCCCTTCGACCTCTTTTTTTAATCATCTTGGTCACGGATGAGCATAGCCGCCACATCTCTTATCAGGGATATGCTACCACCATTCTAGCTATGTATTGTTCAACAATTTTACAGTTTCTCTATTTCATTAATTAATAGAAGTGTGTGTTTACTATATCACTATGTTCTCTGCAATACTATTGTGCATACACTATTATTTTCTTCTTACATTTCATTCCTGCATAAATCTGGATCAGTGGTATCAGAGCAGACTGCTCTTTTGTCATTTTTTTTGTGCATGTCACCAACGAGGTCGGGATATAAGGAGTTGGGTATCGAATTATTTCAGCTCGAGAGAGAAACCCCTCTCCGGTGCAAACAACCGCCCATGGTGGAGAAAAAATGAGATGACAGAGTAGGAGATCCTATCAGGATGTTGCTCGAAGAGGCTCTCGCGTGACAGTGAAACGAGATGATGGACAATTTTGCACAAATTCTTCGACGGTTGTCGACCGCCACGGAAGGAACCTTGACCAACAATCAGTTTGGAGGACCAACCCCTTTCAAGGTACAAGTTAATTTTGATATTCCTTTATTTGAAGGTAAAATAGATGTAGATGCTCTGGAAAAATGGTTGAATCAGCTCGAGGTTTACTTCTCGGTCCATAACTTTTCCAACAAAGAAAAGATTGCATTTGCACTTCTTAAGGCGGTCCCCCATGTCAAGGATTGGTGGGAATCCCTCTACGAACAAAAAAAGGAAAAAGAGCGTAATGAACCCACGCTGTTTGGGAAAGAACCCACATGGGCATCCTTTGTTGATGCCCTCAAGGAGAAATACTTCCCTGTGGGGAACTATGACGACCAGTACACAAAATGGGAAACTCTTCAACAAGAAAGGGACCAAGCAGTGACAAAGTACACGAACAACTTCCATGCCCTACGCACGAAGCTCGACATCAAAGACTTCGAGTGACACCTAGTTCTGAAATATTATAGTGACCTGCATCGATACATTCGTATCGAGATGGAATTCCTGGACATCTTGTCATTAGGTGTTGCCTACCGGTATGCTGTGAAAATCGAGAAAAAAATTAAGCAAAAGAACAAGCGGGAGTTCGGTTCGACAAACCAGAAGCAGGGTAAAAAAAACCCTAGTTCGCAGAACAAAGTACATAGAAAAGATATCCAACCCTCGTGCAACCAGCCTAAGCCACAGTCGAATAAGGGTATATGGAAGACAAAGAAAGACACTGGAAAATGGTGTGATATCCATAAGAGTCCCACACACAACACTGATGAGTGTCATGTGAAACAATCATTGTTTACTGAGATGAAAGCGCCCGAGTCAGATCCAGGATCTGAATCGAAATCAGAGATATATCATGGAAGGAAGATCATTGAAGCAGAACCCAACATCACCATTGCCACCACAAAGATCCAGCCTGATGATCCAAAGGAGACAGAAGAAGGGGAGAACCTCTTCCACTCGTAGATGTGGGTACAAGGGAAGCCATTACATTTCATTGTTGACAGTGGAAGCCAGAAGAACCTGATTTCAGTAGAGGTCATCAAGCGACTGAACTTGCCAACATTTCTGCATCCGCAACCATACAACATTGGGTCGTTCACTCCAGGGTGAGACATCTGCGTTAGCTAGCAGTGTCGCCTACCATACAACATCAAACCCTTCAAAGATGAGGTAATGTGTGATGTTGCTCCACTTGAAGTTTCTGACGTTCTTTTAGGTCAACCATATATGTGGAAACACCATGTTGTGTATGAATCCAGGCCTCGTAGTGTCATTGTTACTTTGAGAAAACAACGCTACCGGATACCAGAGGTAGTTCCCACTACCTCAATCTCTCTCATCATAGCTAAGTAGTGTAAGAAGGTGATTTCCCAGACCAGAAAATTCATCCTCCTGATAATTCATCCAGAAAGGAAACGAAAGACCACGACCACATCTACCGCCTCTACACAGGGTCACTCTGCACAACACAAACAAGTAGACAAGATCATGGAATCATACCAGGACATCTTCACTTCCCCTGCCGGAGTGCCGCTCCATTGTCAGGTCAAGAATTCCATTGACTTGATACCCAGGGCACCTATGTCGAAAGGGCTAGTTTACAGACGTTCCCTCATGAAAAATGAAGATATCAAGTGCCAGATTGAGGAATTACTCCAAAAGGGGCATATTCGACCAAGCTCCTCACCTTGCGGGAGCTCGATTGTGCTAGTACAGAAAAAGGATGGGACTTGGCAACTCTGTATTGATTACAGAGCTTTAAACAAAATCACAGTCCGGAATCTGTATCCTATCCCCCGGATCAATGATCTCCTTGATCAACTAAAGGGCGCCAAGTATTTCAGCAAGATTGATCTGAAGTTTGGTTATCACCAGGTCCCAATTGAGGTGACTGATGTCTGGAAGACTACCTTCAAGTCTCGAGAATGCCTTTTCGAGTGGTTGGTCATGCCTTTTGGCTTAACTAACGCTCCGTCAACCTTCATGAGGATGATGGATGATATAGTGTGACCATTCACCAATTCTTTTGTGGTCGTCTATCTCGATGATATCCTCATCTTCAGTAGAACGTGGGAAGACCACTTACAACATATTGAGGAAGTCCTTCGCACCCTGGGACAACACAAGTTATATGCCAATCTTGAAAAATGCTCATTCGAGATGAAGGAAATTCAGTATTTGGGATACATTGTGAATGAACAAGGTGTGCATGTGGATCCAGCCAAGATCCAAGTAATTCATGACCGGCCAACCCCAAGGACCATTACAGAGCTCCACAGCTTCCTAGGGTTGGCCAACTTTTATCGCAGGTTTGTGTTGGGGTTCTCTAACATTGCTTGGGCCCTTAGCAATGTGACCAAAGGTGGGGCTAAAGACAAATTCTTTTGGTCCCCTACTCAGCAACAAGCATTTGAGGAACTTAAGAAGTGCTTATGTTCAGTGCCCATCCTTACTCTCCCGGATCTGCAACAACCTTTTGAAATTGAGACAGATGCTTCAGATTATGTTGTTGGCGCAGTCCTAACTCAGCATGGCCATCTAGTGGCATATCACAATGAGACACTTTCAGATACAGTTCGAAAGTACCCCACCTATGACAAGGAAATTTACTCCATTGTCTAAGCCTGCCGATAATGGAAGCATTACATCTTAGGCAAAGAGATGGTTATTCACACTGACCACAAGCCCTTGCAGTTTGTGCAAACACAAGGGAAATTGCAAAATGACTGCCACCAAAAGTGGTCCGCATACCTGCAGCAATTTCACCTGAACATAAAATATAAGAATGGCAGCACCAACCATGTTTCTTATTTCCTCAGTCGACCACCTGTGGCCGCACTCACCACGGTGCTTAAATCTTGTGGCCATGAAACCTCTGGGTGGTCTCACTTATATGACAATGATCCTGACTTTTTGACCACCTATCGAGTAGTTTGTGAAGACACTCCAGTGACTGATTTTCATTTCCAGGATGGACTATTATGCCACCTATGCCACCTCTGTGTTCCTTCAAGCGAGCGTGCGAAGCTGATATGGGAAGCGCATTACAGTCGGGTCGCAGGGCACTTTGGCACCGAAAAGACAATAGCAGTGTTGCAGAAGTATTTTTATTGGCCAAAGCTCCGACAAGATGTCAAAAAGTATATCAGATCCTGCACTACCTGCGCCATCACCAAACCATCCATTAAAAAGCAAGGGTTGTATACCCCTCTTCCTGTTCCCAATGGGCCTTGGGAATATATCTCCATGGATTACATGTCAGGACTGCCTCCAACCAAGCATGGGAATGAATGTGTGTTTTTGGTCATGGATTGCTTCTCTAAATTGGCCATTATGTCCGCCTACAAGAAAAGTATCTCTGTCGAAGCCACTGCTAAGCTCTTCTTTGAACGCATCTAGGTACATTTCGGGCTACCCCAAACTATCATTTCCAATCACGACAGTAGGTTCCTCGGCACATTTTGGTCCAGCCTCTGGTCACTTATGGATACCAAGCTCACACAGTCGACATCCTTCCATCCCCAAACTGATGGGAAGATAGAAGTAGTGAATTGCATGATTGTGCATATCCTGCGGATGTATAATTCTAAACACCCCTGCACATGGGACAAGAACCTTTCGTATGTTCAACATAGCTACAATAGAGCCCTTCACAGCTCTACTGGTCATAGCCCTTTTCAAGCATGCATGGGGTTTCAACCATTGACCCCCATCGATGTAGCTCTGCCCATTGCCTCCACACAGGAAACATCTTGTCGGGCTCAGAATGAGGTTGAGAAAGCCACCAAATTTGTGGAACGGATCCAACACATTCGCCAACAAGTTCATGACATTCTAGAAAAATCTAATGCCAAGTACAAGCAGCATCATGACCAACATCGAGTGCCACACACATACCAAGTGGGTGATGAGGTTTGGTTGCATTTGCAGAAAGAAAGACTCATGGGACCTCATCGCAAGCTACGCCCACTTCGTTCTGGGCCATATACTATCACCAAGGCTATCGAGGACAATTATTTTGAATTAAGGATCCCTCCATTTCTTGGCTTGCACCCTGTATTCAATGTTGAGCTCCTTTGCCCCTATTTTCCACCATTGTTGGACACCTCAGAAGTGGCCGAGTAGTTGGCACCAATAGAAATCAACCCTGACTGATTGGAGAAGGCAACAGTTGATCGGATCATGGATTCATAGGTCAAGGGCACTCACCAACAACATGTCCAGCTCTATTGAGTCATGAAGGCTGGGCAGTTCCTGCATCAGGGCAAGTGGCTCACTTGGAACCAAATTCAGCTGAAATTCCCCCATCTTATCCCAACACTTGACGCAATGGGGACCATTGCTTATTAAGGGGGGGAGGAATTGTCTAGATGGGTATCATTGTACGCCCACCTTTCCATCTGGCTCAAAATAGTTTTCTGGCATTTCTGGTAATTTACTATTTTTAACAGTTTTTTTTTTGGGTCCTGAACTTCCGGGGCCATTTTGAGGCCTTAAACGATGTTTTTTTTAAACGATGTTTTTTTGGGTATGTTGCTCTCGCAAAATAGAATCTATGATGATATTTTGTCTCGATCATTGTAGGCCTTGGATAGGTCTTTCCAACGAGCTATCATGCACCCGAAACAGAGATCGTATGCAATAGTTATGACTCCGAGAAGTTGATGGACTAACTTACCCAAACAGGGCCCACTTGACTTTTGGTGTTTCATCTTCTAGGGTTAGGTTTTTGGTTTCTACCTTGCTTCTTTTGATAAATAAGGCCCTTCGGCCTCCTTTTGTAATCAACTTGATCAAGGATGAGCGTCGCCGCCACATCTCTTATCAGGGATATGCTACGACCATTCTAGCTATGTATTATTCAATAGTTTTACAGTTTCTCTATTTCATTAATTAATAGAAGTGTGTGTTTACTGTATCACTGTGTTCTCTGCAATACTATTGTGCATACTCTGTTATTTGCCTCTTACATTTCGTTCCTGCATAAATCTGGATCACTTAAAGACGTCGGAATACGTCTCTACCCTGAAAAAAAACTCCCACAATTTCTGCCAAGGAAAGTTCTCTGATACCACTTGCAAGATACTAGATATAATAAATATGCAGAACAGAAAAAAAAAATGCTAGAAATGGAAAAATAACAGTAATATATCCAGCATAATCTCCACAATAACACAAAAAATATATAAGAACAACAACATAAATAACACTTTGATTCATAAAGCAATGTTCACAGGCCTCTTCGAGGGGGCAACCTCTAATCGAGCAGTGCTCTGTTACAATAATCTCCAAGCTAGGGTTTTCATACCCTCGACCCTTATTTTTTCTAAATATGTCTATCAAGAGAATAGGCTAGAGGAAGATCCTTCTAGAAGTGGAAGATTCTATTAGGTCTTCTTACATATGCCTTATTCTATTTTATTGAAAGGCCTTATTAATATTGACCATTATTACATCCGAATATATTGATCTACCTATGTGCGTGTTAGGACCCTAACATCAACCAATCGCTAAAGATAGTTCACTTTTTCTTGTAGGACAACATTGTCATGATGCAAATGCCTATCCATAGTTTTTCGTTCTACCAATTGTTGAAGCATTTGAGCATTTTCTTGTTTCAATTTCTCAATAGTTGGGGTGTTATCAAATGTCTCAAGAGAAGAAGGCTTTGGCTCCTTGATAGATGTAGAAGGTATATCGACTTTAGAAGATGGTGTAGGCATATGGGAGGAAGGAGTAACAGTGTTTTTGTGAGGGAGACTTGGTGTAATAGGTTTAGATTTGACCTCTTTATCAGGCTTAGACTCCTCTGCAAAAACTTCTCTAAGTATTTTATGGGGGCTCTCATGATCGAAATACAATTGAATAGGATCCGAAGTGCTTGGAGGTTTTATATTGGGCTTGCCACTCATAATTCGGGTGATTCTTCGAAAGGATTGTCCCTTGAATTGATTAGCTCCTCTCCTCTTTGTAGGAACCGAAGGAAAATCTTGATGGAATGCATCTTGTAGTTTCTTAGGTTGAGAATCAATAGGTGTTGAAGGCAATGGGGAATTATCAGCAGGCTTTTTAATTTTCTTACCAGATGAGGCTACAGGGGAATCAAGAGTTTTCTTGGCGAGTTTGAATTTGAATGGTTTGTACTTTGGAGGTAAAAAAAATTGTGTAAGAATTAGATCAATGTCCAAGTATTCGACTTGGACATTTGATCATAAAATGAATTTGTAATTTTAATTTGATCAAAAAATGAAATTTTGAAAATACACCATTTAATTCATCTAATTTATCATTGCAATGGGTGTAATCAATTCGAGAAATAATACCTGAACATGATCATGATCATTTACAGTGTATACAATACCTCATCCAATTCTTCATATGGTACTCCATCTAGTCTTCCAGATGGCACTCCATTTGGTCCTTTTGTGTAAGTGGAAATTATCCCATAGGAAACAGGCGTTCGCCCATAGCACTTTAGCTTGGACAATTTCTAACAAGCATGGTGAACAAGAACATGGATAGGATAAGATTATCCATTTTTTATTTCCTTGTCATCAATATGTAACAATTCAAACAACTGTTCCTCTTTTCATAAGCTTGTAATACAAATGGCAATGAGCATTTAACAATTGTTATTGATCTGTAATTGTCACAAGGAATTAGTTAAGTATAAGCATTCTTCCATTGTATAAACATAAATAAAAATGCACATCAGGATTATAACACACAAAGTGATGTTAGAAATATAGAATTTATCATATTAATACAAACAAATGTTGATATAATAGCTCGGAATATTGTAAAGACAATATGACCGAATTTTTTACAGAGATCCTACTTCATCTTCTCATGGCTTGTAATATAGATGGAAGGTTTTATCATTTGTCAGCTCAAGAAATCCCTCCCCCCCTCCTAAGTATTGTGACACCTCACAATCAAATATATAGGGAACCAGTCAATTCTCCCAATAGCCTAAGATTTACAGTTTTCCAAGTGTAGAGATAAATTTCACACATTAGTCTGACATGATGGTTAAAATATGGCCCCACCTACAGGACATAACATCCTACATATAGTTAAGAAGAGGTAGGTGAGAGAGTCTTAGGATTTTCTTAAAGTTAGTTCCCAATGGCAGATTGATGGAGTTCATTTACCTTTTCTTAACCATGCATTCTTATTTTCATCTTTGCCTACAAGTAGTGTCGTACATCAGGACAAGTTTTAAGATTTAGGAATTTTATTTATTGTTTGTCAGATCATCACCCTCACTAGGTAGAATACCCCGCTGCCATCAAGCCTGTTCAGTACTCCGACGAGTTTACCTAGTCATACCATAAGTCGGTACCCGCTGCCAGCAGACTTATTCAGTATCCTGACGGGTTATCCTCTTACACCCTTATATAGCAGAGAATGGTCCACCACTTTTAAGATTTGGGTATAAATATTGCTTTTTGCAAGAAGATGGGGAGGCAGCTCTATTTTTTTTTATTTTGGACTGGGATGGTATTTAAGTTAGAGGATGACTCTTATTTATGTATTCCTTATAGATTGTCTTGATGTAAGGGATACTTAAGTGGGCGTAGCCAATCTAAATATATGGTATAATCAAGTATTTTTAGTGTGTAGTGGATGGTACCATTGGGAAATAACAAAAGGTATCTTTGGGCCCTACTCACTTTCTTCTTATTTTTTTAAGTTATATTGATGTTTCCATGGATAACCACTAATTAGACCTTCTTGCTACTCTTTCATAAAATATGCTTTACTCACCCACTTAGTGTTCTTGGCAAAATTGTACGAGTAACCTCTAGGTTTAATAAGACAAGGTGTCACTTCCTTATATCCTCTAGTGGTGGAGGTTATGAGCAACTGCCATTAAAGATGCCTTAAGAGAAAGGAAGACATAAATCTTGTAAAAATGTCTAATTTAAAGTAGTCAATTTCCTAAGCATAATAAAAAGTCTTTATCCAATTGATGCTTAAGCAGACAATAGAGTTCAAATATAGTTGTTATCACTGAAATTTCATCCGCACATGGTTACAAGAACTCAGCATCGTCAAACAGTGATGAAGTCATCCACGAACCTGAATTAAAACCAAAGCATTCATAAAAGGGTCAAAAACAATACAAAGTAGTGAAAAATTGAAGGGCGCTATGAAGACACTGGATGCACGCACACATGTGCGGAACATAAACACAGAAATCTCGCACATGTGCATGATGCGCAACTATTATCGCAAAAAGTCGTGCACTTGAGAAACGACGCATTTATGAGAGTGGTCGGCCTCCCACCCACTTATGGTTCAGCTCCCAAGCCGATTTGACACTCAAATCTAGACTGGATTCGACTAGATGGCTGGTCAAAGACCTAGAAATGCCCTAATTAGCATCTTTTCACACTACAAAATGGTTGAACAATAGCTCAAAGGAATGCTATAAAAATGCCATAGATACACTTCATTTTTCAAGGAATTCAAAGAAAAGTTATGATGCCATTATTCTCTTGAGGACTCAATCCTTGCCAAGAGTATATTTGCACCATTGCATTGGGCAATCCATCTCACCCCTTGAGTGGATTTGCAAAGAGTTCTTTCATCATTTTCCATTTTTATTTGTTGTAAGAGG
>SNQJ01S0050612.1:38195-48913 GCA_010110895.2 Picea sitchensis
AGGGGGGATGAATTTCCCCAATAAAATCCAGTCCCCATTGCTGAAAAGGAGCTGAGACCACCACAGGCTTCAATGGCAGGGACTTGAGTTGCTGCTTTCCTGAGAATTTCTGGCATTTGATGTAGGCTCTTACTTCCCTGCAGACATCAGGAAATAAGGTGGGCCAGTAGTACCCAGCTCGGAGGATCTTATGAGCAGTGGTTTTCCAAAAATAATGGCCTCCACAGAGACTTCTATGGAAATCATTCATCCAACAAGACACCCAACAAGACACACAACATCCTCCACCTTAGGTGGGACAATACCTCAACCCCAACAATCCAGCAGATCGCACAATTCTCCTCACTAGTGAGGATGAAATCCTTCTACATACACGTAATCGTCAGTATCATGCACCCGCTGAGTCTCCTCCTATCCCTCCAAAGACAAACCCTACATCAACGGGACCCCCATTAGTGATTCCTCACCCTTCCGTTGAGCCACCACTTCACATTCCTCGCATCCCATTGCACAGGAATGTCCACAACCCACAAGCTAGGGTAGCTCATAACTATAGTTTGGTAGACGACTTAGCACAATCCCCGACTGCCATGTTAGTTTTGAAAGTCCTCTAGACTTGTCCTACTCAACAGAAATCATTACTTTCCTCCTTTGGGGAAGTTGACCCCGCAGATACCCGACTTATTACCTTTGATATTGACAACGGAGAACCTCACTTTCCTACCTTGATCACTTTTCAAATACCAGTAAAAATATGGAACATCACAGTTCATCATTGTATCATCGATGAAGGTGCATCTACATGCATTATTTCCAAAATGGTATGGCAGAATCTTGGTTCCCTCGAACTCATACCCTATGCTATCACCTTACGAGCTTATGACAGGTGACCATTGTCTCCTGAAGGGCTCTTCCAAAATGTCCCCGTCGAACTCAGGGGAAAGACTATTCTCATCGATATCGAAGTTATCGATGCCCCTCTCGATTATAATATCTTGTTCGGTCATAGCTATATGTAAGCTATGAAGGCAGTGGCATATTTCGTCTTTCGGACAATGATGTTCCCTCACAATGGGAAGATCGTTACTATTGACCAAGTCTCACATTATCAGCCTAATCCATTTTCCAACATCAATAACATTCTTCCCCTCATCCACACAAACCATGACGCATACCCACTCGTCTAGATGAGTCCTAGAATTTTCGAAGATCCATCCTTGTTAGGAACTTACCATGGAGCGCCACCACTCCTTCATCCTTCCAATCAAGTATGCATCATCTCATCTAACAGAACTCAAACAGAGGATACCCTTCCTTCTAATGAGGTTTCTATCATATCTAATGTCCCACTTGTCGTAGCACCCCCCCCACAAGAACCTCTTGCACACTCGTCGACCCCACCAGTCCACGATTCCACCTCTCCCCAAGTACATATCCCAGTTTGGGAGACCGTTCCCCAAGCCATCACCCAAATTCCATTCTTTTACCCTCCACCAGGCATTGAAGCTTTTTAGGTAGAAGAAACGCTCACTCTACCTAATATGGTGTTATCAATATCAGTTTGGTATTTACACCCACCAAAGATGGTCCCTCAACCATCCCTCCCCCCTCAAAAAGAAGAAATCTCCATGATGATTCCTATACTTACTCCCACCACACCCCCACTCACTAACCCCCCTGCCACAGTTGGGGGCAAGAGAAAGAAGAAGGAGCCCATAGATCCACTCCCTCCATGCATCCCACCACGTTGCGCACTATGTGAGAAAGAGGGACACCCAACCAACAACTTCCCATCTCTACCAGAGTTACGGAATTTGATTCCACTCAATCACACTCCCTCAACACTTGCCACTATAGCCAGTCCTGCTACTAACACCCCCCATTCCAGTAGTAAAGGGTTGTAGACCAAATTCACTTGTTCTATATGTTCATAATATGGCCATTATACCCACCATGTCCAGCACTGCCATGCTTTCAGCATACATTAGCCGCAGTACGCCAGAGCTTCCCGAAAATCCCTAGTCCTGCTATGTCCTCCTCCACAAATATCACTAACATCCGTTATGTCACCACTTCAGTCAATGAACGTATGAGATGCCCTTTCTCTCTCTGCGACTCATTAGCTCATTTTACATACCAGTTTCCTATGATCCTTGAATACAGGAAACACCAATTAACCCTTCTTCAACGTCCCACAGAGTCGATAATTGACATTACTTCGTCACTATCCAATCTTCATGTCATTTCTCCCGAACACGAGGCCCTTCCAATGCCTCCATGGTTCTTAGATGACCTATCTAAGGATTCACCCCCCAATCCCCCCAACTCTCCCGCTCATTTCCCTACAAACATTTTACACCCAACTACCACGGGTACTCCTCAGTACTTCAATATTTGGTTTATGTCGAGCGAACCCTCGCCATCTCCTAGCATTGTTCCCCCTGTTTCTTACTCACTAGGGGGCAACCACACTACAACAGTCACAGATATCCCTCCTTATGACCCCTTGTATTCCTGTCACTTCAAATGTGACGAAGAAATACTCGAAGATTTCAACTACCTGGACCATCCTTGGGATGCGCTGGACCACCGCGCACTCTTCTTTCCACAGGAAGCCTCCACGCCTCCGAACCAACACCCCATTTACGCAGTCGAAACCAAGGATTTTATCCCATCAGGGCCTATCGACTGGTTCAAAAACCCCATTCCTACCCCTGATGCTTTTGAATAAGGAAACATGGCCAACATTTCCCCAACCATTAAAATCGACATTTCCATTAAAAATGGCATCGTCAAGGAAATCACCATTGGAGCTTCTTACACTCCTCGGGAAAAAACCACATATAAATCCCTCTTCCAAGTATATCGGGATATTTTTTCCTGGTCATACACGGAAATGCCTGGCCTCGACCCCTCTATCGTCGAACATCGCATCAACACCTGGCTCGACATTAAACCAGTCCATAAAAAACAATGACCGCTATACCCATCCAAAGTCGTGGCCATCAAAGCCGAAACTGACAAATTACGCGTTGTCGGGTTCATTTACCCCATCGCCTATACCTCATGGGTTTCCAACCCTATACCCGTAAACAAAAAATAGGGCACTATCCATGTTTGCATAGACTTTCATGATATCAATCACGCATGTCCCAAAGACAACTTTCCAACACCTTTCATTGATCAAATTATCGACGACTGCGCAGGCCAGGAGGCTCTAACCTTTATGGACGGATTCTCTGGTTATAATCAAATTCACATTCACCCCGTTGATCAGTATAAAACCACATTCACTACCCCTTGGGGTACCTTTTCATATCGTGTCATGCCTTTTGGCTTAAAGAATGTCGGTGCAACTTTCCAGCGGGATATGACATACATCTTTCATGATCTTGCTCATATCATCCTCGCCTACTTGGACAACCTCACAGCTCGATCCAAGAACCTCCTCGGCTTTATTGTTTCCCAAAGCAGTATTACCGTGGACCACCTCAAAGTCCAAGCTATCACTGAAATTCCACCTCCCTGGAATTTACGTCAACTTCATAGCCTACAGGGAAAAGCTAACTTTCTACGACGATTTGTCCCAAATTATGCCATACACGCACATGGTATCCTTCGCTTACTACGTCATGACATCCCATTTCACTGGGATGACCATGCCCAAAAGCCATTTGACGATCTTAAAATAGCACTCTCGAATGCACCTTTAATTAGTGCACCTGGCTACAATCGTGACTATATCCTCTACGTATCAGCATCAGCTGTATCAGTAGTAGGAGTTCTCATCCAGCTAGGTGATGAAAATCATTAGAATGTCATTTATTACATTAGTAAAAACCTCTCAGGGCCACCCTTGAAGTATAAACATGAAGAGAAACTTGCTCTTGCAGTCCTCCTCGTAGTCTAGAAACTACACCACTACATTCTACTTCGCACAACAAAGGTCGTTGCAGATTCCAACCCTATGCAGTACTTGCTCAGTCGTCAGCAAGTATAACGATAAATTTTCTTGATGGATCGTTATCCTTTAGGAGTACGACCTTGAGTTCTCAACACTTAAGAGTAAGAAGGCTCTTGTTCTCACTGAACTTGTCATGGCCCTCCCCTCTGACACCACCAGTGCCCCCGTCAACACCGACTTTCCCGATGAACATATCTTTTACATCACTTCGGATGATCCTTGGTACAGAGACCTCCTTGTCTACCTCGAAACTCAAAATTTTGGTAACCACCTTTCACGAAATGATCATCGTCGTATTCGCCATCAGGCCCCCCAATACCTCCTCATCGGAGACATCCTATACCGACGGGGAGTCGACACCATTCTTTGTTAATGCCTGACTATTGATGAGGCCGACAGAGTCTTAAACGACTGCCACAATGGCGCATGTGGGGGCCATCTTTCGAGCATATCCACTACTCAAAAGATTATTTGAGCCGGTTACTTTTGGCCTACCTTGTTTCACGATTGCATTCATGCCATGAAATGATGTGTGCAATGTCACCTCTATGCCAATAAAGCTCGAGCTCCCCCTGCTCTACTTCATCCCGTCATCACTACCGACCCTTTTTGTAAATGGAGCATCGACTTCATGACTTGGAATCCCCCCTCCAACAATGGTCAAAAATACATTGTTGTCACAGTTGATTACTTCACCAAATGGGCAGAAGCTATGCCCACCTTCAACAACACCGTTGACACTACAATGTGTTTTTTCTTTAACCACGTCATATCCCGCTTTGGAGTACCACTCCAACTCATTTTTGATCATGGGAAACACTTCGAGAATGAGATCTTCATCGAACTCTCATCTCGGTTAGGATTCTCTCACGAGTTTGCCTCACCATATTACCCTTAGTCTAATGGACAGGTCGAAGCAGTTAACAAATTCCTCAAGACCCTGTTATAGTGCATGGTTAATAAACCTAAAACCAATTGGCATCATATGTTATTTTCTGCGCTATGGGCTTACCGTACGGCTATGAAAATAGCTACTAGTTTCACACCATTTCATCTAGTCCATGGGGTTGAGGCCACTCTTCCCATCGAGTGTGAAATTCCCACCTTACGCACTACAATTGAGATATTACCCGACACTGCTCCAATAGAGCAGCACTTTCTAAACTTAGAGTCTCTGGATGAAGATTGTCGATATTCCTTACAGAACAATGAGTCAGCTAAAAAATGATCCAAGGCTACCTTTGATCGACATGTCAACCTTCGCTCATTTTACGAAGGTGACCTCATCCTGGCTTATGATATCGCTCATGATACCTTTGGCCATGGAAAATTTGAGTCACTCTGGCATGACCCATACATTATCCAACATTGCCTCACCAAAGGCGCATACATCCTGGCCTCCCCTAAAGGCCTCTCTCTCAAAGAACCCATCAACAGGTTGTTTCTAAAGAAACTTTACGCTTAAACGTAGTCATTCTACTTTAGGTTATTTCTTTTATAGTGTTTTTAATCTTTTTTCCATCCCTCATGTCTAAACTATCCTTTGTGCTATTGATAAATGCTTCTATGACCAGCCTACCACATCAGTTACACTGATGGTTCCAACTGTTGGACACAAAATCTTGCTTCGTTCGCTTGGGCTCTCTACACCCCCTCACATGAAATGCTCCATTCGAGCGACATATGTTTAGGTTCAACGACCAACAACCAAGTTGAATACACAACCGTCATCGACCTCCTGGCCGATGCCCAACATCATTGTATTCGTCACCTTAGCGTCTTCCTCTACTCTCAACTAGTCATACTCCAGCTCAACAATGTGTCCGTGATCCTTGCCTCTTTCGCAAATACCTACAGGTTAGACTTTTATCTTGACATTTTTATTCCATTACATTTACACATATTCCAAGATAATTGAATCAAATTACGGATAACCGAGCTAATATTGTGTTAGATTGGCATATATCACATCAAGCTACCTCTACACATACATAAACATATACCACAAAATGTCATCACATATATAGATTAGACATCATCAATACATTAACAAAACACATGTAAACACCACATAGATCTCAAAAATGTATACTCATGTATATATCGAAAGGTCCACAGCGCCATCCAAATGTTTACATACAAAAATACAAATATCCGTGGGCCAATGAAGCACCTCGGTACAAAATGGGCTCACCAGCCTATATACAAAAATATATATACATCAATACATAGAGCATCACTCATGGTGCCTCTAGAGAACCACCACCTGCTCATCCCTCGGGCGGTGGTGGCCCGCCACCACCCGCCCCTCCCTCAGGTGGTGGTGGTCGACCCCCTACTGGTCCCTTCTGCCCCGGCGGCAGTCATCTGGTCATCATCACACTAGCCACTACTGCTCTCCGTACTACGGCCTGCCATGGTGGCGGAACCCCCACGCAATTCTCCAGGATACCCTCATCCTGGATGCGAGACCATATTCCCTCAGACAAATCCTGTAACACCGCCTCCAGACGACGGTGCATATCCTCAAAATCCACTACGAGAGCCGCCAGACTAGCGTGTGATGGCCTAGCACCAGGGTCATCAAACCGATGCCTCCTCCCTGCACTCTCCGGCTTAGCTAGTCACACCATGGAGTCCTCACACCAACATCTCTCTCCCCGTGGCAGTCTCTCCAGCTCCTGACAAGCCGATGCTCTCTACAACTCCACCTCGCGCCCGCAAGGTGCCACATCTACACATACAAACCAACAACAGATAATATCAACATCTATATCATATACATATGGCATGCTATCGCAAAAAACACAAAAACAGACATATCAACATCATCAACATACCTCGGTGGTCAAACACCTCCCCTGGAGGTAGCACCATGTCCGGATCCTCCTGGAAGTCCACCCCGGCATAGGGGTACCGTAATATCACCTGCAGCATCTGCCGCCATACCTGTGTCACCTCTACAGTGAAGAAGTGGCCACCCTCACCACCACCATGGCAAAGCAACATAGTTGACCACCACCTCAGCTGCGGCTCTCGTGCCCCAGGCGCACCCAGTAGAATCCTAGGGCACAACATCGAGACCCTCTCTAGAAATTAGGCCACCAGGATGGACCCAAAGGCAAACTCTCCCATATCCGTGGACTGACAGTGCTCCAGCTGCCCAACCATCCTGGAATGCAGTGTCAGCCCCCAGAAAAAATGCTCGTTGGCCAACACTCTCTCCATCACCATCAGCTGGCCACCATTGATCCGCTGCATCGCCATTGAACCATACACTCTCACAATCATCACTGCTATATAACGATGCGCTAGGGAATCCATCGCCCCGATGCTCACAACTGTGCCGAACATATAGTTCGATCCCAAAAAATATCTCCGGCCCACCGTCATGAGCAGCGTATCTCTAGGTAGCACTGGCTCCGCCAGTAGGGGCGTTCCTCGAAATGGGAGCCCAGTCAAAAAATAAACATCCTCCACCATAGTGAAGGGAATCTACTCTCCCCGCACTATGAAGTAGTCCAGGTCCGGACTCCACATCCGGATAAGAAACTGCAGGAGATACTCCTGCACCCATATCAAGGGGCACTCAAAGAACTTCAGCAATCCACAAGCTACCAAAGTCGCACGTACGCCTGGCTCCTCAATATCCACGACGTCTTGGATTTGGGATCAATCTCGCTCTCACCAACAAATAGGCATCGTGCACATAGCTCACCTGGACAAAATAAAACCATCCTAAGTCAGCCACATGGACAATCAAAAACATCAAAAAGACACGATTTACACCCGTCAACCTTGCCTCCACGGTGCAGTTGTTCAACCCATAGGCACACACACATGCGCACCTGTACACCCCACAAGCATGCACATATGCATGCCTGTTCACTACACAGGCACACCTGTTCACTACATAGGTGCGCTCTCAGGTGTGCTTGTTCAACCAACAGTTGCGCCCATAGTGCACGCCCATTATCCCATTACTGGTGCTCACATGTGTGTCTATCTAGTGGGCAGGCGCACACTTATGCGTGCCATTCATCAGATCGCCCGTGCATGTGGGGCCCACACCCCCTAACCACCCCTGTACGGCCCTCCGTATAGCCCTTGCCCAAAAAATGAAACCCTAATTTTATGCAGGATGATTAGACCACTAACCTGTCGCTCGCGGGTCCTCAATCGGATGCCTCATCCTCCCAGAATCTCACAATCTCTTCTGAATGCTTCTCATCCAATCACTATCGCAGAAAGTACAAATCAAGTTGCAATGTGGGCCATACAGCTATATATAGGCCTTTTCTCCAAACTTCCACTTACCATTCCAGGAGCCCACGGTGTCCTTTTCTCGATTCGTCTTCAACTACAGGATCAACATCCTGTCATCTACATCACAACAGTCCCTGGGCCTCTTTTCATCCTGAGCCCCCAGGACGCCATTTTTTATACCCTGATCAGGTACGCATACGCATATTCACACTTATCAAATAAATTCTCATATATTCGATTATCTTCAGATATTGTTCACATAGGGTATTTGGTTTTCATGTGTGCAGGTACTTGGTCATCATACCTCGACACAACCCCTTCAGGTATATACTCAGCACTGGCATGTAGTCATTCCCTCTGTATCTCACTTACATTTCCAGTCACACCCTCTGACATTTGCCTCTAGGATCCTCATTCCCAGCTCTGTAGTACCCACACCTCCATTTGCATCTTCGGTACTGTCACCCAGTAGCATTCTTACCCACATGAGTTGTCCCATTCATAGCACCTTTTGGCACTTGTGACACTCATGTTGTTTTTCAAAACCCTTTAGGAATGGGAGTCCCAATAGTCTTAAATCATGTTGCGAATCAATCACATACTCATTCTCCTCATTTTGGTAGCTTTCCCAATGGACTCCCAGATTATCTCTCCACGGTTCTATGGTCGGGTTGCACCTCCGCAGTAGCATGAAGCCTCCATTTCATCTACAATCCGTCTACCCATTTGCAAATCTCCCTTCATTTCACCTATCTCATACAGAAACCCACCCATGGGGCCCCCACCCTTCATCAGTTCTCCAAGCAAATTATGCCCTATATGGGCCAACCATATCACATTGGGGCACCCATTTTTGTATTTGTACACTTCTCCCCAATTATTCATTATTTATTGTACAAACACCTTTATTTCCAGTCCTTAAATTACCTTTTTGTTGTCACCTTTGGCAACCTGCTTCCCTTTTTTGGCCAATCGCAACCCATGTCACTCTTGGTTGGAGCACTAGTTATCATCCACCCTTAATGGCATCATCCATATCTTTAGAGTATCCCATAGGACACTTACCTCTGCCCTCTGAATTTGTTCACCTTGTCCCGCCTCTGGCACAACTTATCCCAGGTATTGTCATCCCCCTAACACTTGACCTCGTTGAATGATTGCGACCACTTTCTATCTCACATATACTCCAACCAAGGGTAGTCTTGAGTCTTCCTACATCTTGACTTCATCCATGTACCTCCTAAACTTCCTCACCTCACCCAGTAGATTTCACGAAGCCCTTTTCTTATGGGAGTCGTGTCCCCCTTTTTTTTGACATCAACACAGTTTTCCAGAAGGGTGATAGTATCTTGATTCTCATTACCCACCCAATGAGAGATCTCGGTCTGCACAGGGGGAAACAAAATAGCTCCCTACTATCGTAGACCCCCATAACATTCAATGTCAACACTTTCTCATGTTACAGTGGGTCTTACTTTGTGATTATTACAATTAGTTCTTTCATTTTTCGAAGACCTCTAAACTTGGATGGGCTATCAATGCCCACATAATTGGTGATACTTATTATCCTGATCACTGCCTACTATTTAGAGTATGTTCATCCATAGAATTGTCTTTTTCCTTTATCACAACCGCCCCTGAGGGCACTGCAGTTGTCTACACCAACACTTCATTCATCTTTTTTGAGTTACATGACACGAAAATGGGGCAAGCCTGCCTCGTTTGTACACAGTTTTCTTTTTTACACACCTCATGGAAGGTCGGGTTCTACTGGTTCCTTTTTCCCTCCAACGTATCGCTATCGACGATCCCACTATTTCTCTCTCTTACAACAAAAATCTTAGTAGAAGAAAAATTGATAGATTTCGGCTATACGTATGCTCCTAACCTCATCCATCAGGGAGCACCTATTATCACTGAAATTTCGTCCGCACATGGTTACAAGAACTCAGCATCATCAAATAGTGATGAAGTCATCCAAGGACCTGAATTAACACCAAAGAATTCATAAAAGGGTCAAAAACTATATAAAGTAGTGAAAAATTGAAGGGTGCTATGAAGACACTGGGCGCACGTGCACATGCGTGGAACAGAAACGCAGAAATCGCGCACATGCACATGATGTGCGACTGTAATCGCAAAAAGCCGTGCACTTGAGAAATGGCGCATTTATGAGAGTGGTCAGCCTCCCACCCACTTATGGTTCAGCTCCCAAGCCGATTTGACACTCAAATCTAGACTGGATTCGACTGGATGGCTGGTCAAAGACCTAGAAATGCCCTAATTAGCCTCTTTTCAGACTACAAAATGGTTGAACAATAGCTCAAAGGAATGCTATGAAAAGGCCATGGATACACTTCATTTTTCAAGGAATTCAAAGCAAAGTTATGCTGCCATTATTCTCTTGAGGACTCAATCCTTGCCAAGAGTATATTTGCACCATTGCATTGGGCAATCCATCTCACCCCTTGAGTGGATTTGCAAAGAG
>SNQJ01S0050612.1:48963-59686 GCA_010110895.2 Picea sitchensis
CATTGCATTGGGCAATCCATCTCACCCCTTGAGTGGATTTGCAAAGAGTTCTTTCATCATTTTCCATTTTTATTTGTTGTAAGAAGAGCTTGCTAGTGGGGGTCCAAGAGCCCTCCCTTGGAGGAAGAAGGGACTCATAGTCCTCTTTCTTCTTGGTGTATTCTTTCACTAATATATTAGCCTCATCATTGGTGACATGGATCTTATTGTTCTTTTTGTTTCTATGTCCCTATGCCTATGAATTTAGTTGTTATTGCATTTCTTAGTTTAATTCTTAATTGTTGTATTTTGTTTCTTTCCCTAACTCTTTTCCTTGTAGTTGTCCTACTCAGCAGACCCAACTGATCTTGCAAGCACCTCTATTTTTCTCACTAAGGTGATGGAAGAGGCGCAACAGATTGGTGACTCCAGTAGATCATACAATTCTCATCACTAGTGAGGATGAAATCCTTCTGCAGACACGTAATCATCAGTATCATGCACCCGCTGAGTCTCCTCCTATCCCTCTAGAGACAAAACCTACACCAATGGGACCCTCGTTAGTGATTCCTCGCCCTTCCACTGAGCCACCGCTTCACATCCCTTGCATCCCATTACGCAGGAATGTCCACAACCCATAGGCTAGGGAAGCTCATAACTATAGTTTGGTAGACGACTTAGCACAATCCCTGGCTGCCATGTCAGTTTTGGAGGTCCTACAGACTTGTCCTACTCAGCGAAAATCATTACTTTCCACCTTTGAGGCATTCGATCCCGTATATACCTGACTCATTACCTTTGATCTTGACAGCGGAGAACCTCACCTTCCCACCTTGAACGCTTTTCAAATACCAGTAAAAATACGGAACATCACAGTTCATCGGTGTATCATCGATGAAGGTGCATCTACATGCATTATGTCCAAAATGGTATGGAAGAATCTTGGTTCCCCTGACATCATACCCTCAGCCATCACCTTACGAGCTTATGACGAGCGACCATCGTCTCCCTAAGGGCTCTTCCAAAATTTTCCCGTCGAACTCAGGGGCAAGACTATTCTCATCGATATCGAAGTTATCGATGCCCCTCTCGATTATAATATCTTGTTCGGTCGTAGCTACATGTACGCTATGAAGGCAGTGGAATCTTCCATCTTTCGGACAATGATGTTCCTTCACAATGGGAAGATCGTTACTATTGACCAAGTCTCACATTACGACCCTAATCCATCTACCAACATCAATAACATTCTTCCTCTCATCCACACAAGCCACGATGCATACCCACTCATCAAGATGGGTCCTGGAATTTTCAAAGATCCATCCTTGTTAGGAACTTACCATGGAGCACCACCACTCCTTCATCCTTCCAATCAAGTATGCATCGTATCATCTAACAGAACTCACATAGAGGATACCCTTCCTCCTATCGAGTTTTCTATCATATCTGACGTCCCACTTGTCGCAACACCCCCCCACAAGAACCTTTTGCACACTCGTTGACCCCATCAGTCCATGATTCCACCTCTCCCCAAGGACATATCCCATTTTGGGAGACCATTCCCCAAGCCATCACCCAAATTCCCTTCTTTTACCCTCCACTAGGCATCAAATCTTTTCAGGTAGCCGCAATGCTCACTCTACCTAATATGGTGTTAGCAATCCCAGTTTGGTATTTACGCCCACCAGAGATGGTCCCTCGACCATCCCTCCTCCCCCAAAAAGAAGGAATCCCCATGACGATTCCCATACTTACTCCCACCACACCCCAACTCACTAACCCCCCTGCCACAACTGGGGGCAGGAGAAAGAAGAAGGAGCCCATAGCTCCACTTCCTCCATGCATCCCACCACCTTGTGCACTATGTGAGAAAGAGGGACACCGAATCAACAACTGTCCATCTCTACCAGAGTTATGGAATTTGATTCCACTCAATCACACTCCCCCAACACTCGCCACTATAGCCAGTCCTGCCACTACCACCCCCCATTCCAGTAGTAAAGGGTTGCGAACCAAATTCTCTTGCGCTATATGTTTAGAATATGGCCATTATACCCACCATTGTCCAGCACTACCACGCTTTCGAAAAACATTATCCGCAGTACACTAGAGCTTCCAGAACAACCCCAGTCCTGGTATGTCCTCCTCCACAAATATCACTGACATCCATTATGTCACCACTTCAGTCAATGAACGTATGAGACACCCTTGCTCTCTCTGCGACTCATTAGCTCATTTTACATAGCAGTGTCCTATGATCCTTGAATACAGGAAACACCAATTAACCCTACTTCAACGTCCCGTAGAGTCGATAATTGACATTACCTTGTCACTAGCCGATCTTCATTTCATTTCTCCCGAACCCGAGGCCCTTCCAATGCCTCCATGGTTCTTAGACGACATATCTGAGGATTCACACCCTAATCCCCCCAACTCTCCCACTCATTCCCCTACGAACATTTTACACCCAACTACCACGGGTACTCCTCAGTACTTCAATATCTGGTTTATGTCGAGCGAACCCTCACCATATCCTAGCGTTGTTCCCCCTGTTTCTTCCTCACTAGGGGGCAACCACATGACAACAGTCACCGATATCCCTCCTTATGACCCCTTGTATTCCTGTCACTTCAAATGTGATGAAGAAATACTCAAAGAGTTAAACTACCCAGACCATCCTTGGGATGCGCTACACCACCACACACTCTTCTTTCCATAGGAAGCCTCCACACCTCCTAACCAACACCCCATTTACGTAGTCAAAACCAATGATTTTATCCCATTAGGGCCTATTGACTAGTTCAAAAACCCCATTCCTGCCCCTGATGCTTTTGAAGAAGGTAACATGACCAACATTTCCCCAACCATTAAAATTGACATTTCCATTAAAAATGGCATCGTCGAGGAAATCACCATTGGATTTTCTTGCACTCCTCAAGAAAAAATCGCATATAAAGCCCTCTTCCAAAAATATCAGGATATTTTTGCTTGTCATACATGGAAATGCCTAGCCTTGACCCCTCTATCGTCAAGCATCGCATCGACACCTGGCCCGACATTACACTAGTCCATAAAAAATAGTGACCGTTGCACCCATCCAAAGCCGCAGCCATCAAAGCCGAAATTGACAAATTACGTGTTGCCGGGTTCATTTACCCCATCACCTATACCTCATGGGTTTCCAACCCTGTACCCGTTAACAAAAAATAGGGCACTATCCGCGTTTGCACATACTTTCGCGATCTCAATCAGGCATGTCCCAAAGACAACTTTCCAATGCCTTTCATTGATCAAATTATCGATGACTGCGCAGGCCACGAGGCTCTATCCTTTATGGACAGATGCTCTGGTTATAATCAAATTCACATTCACCCCGTCGATCAGTATAGAACCACATTAACTACCCCTTGGGGTACTTTTTCATATCGTGTCATGCCTTTTGGCTTAAAGAATGTCGTCACAACTTTCCACTAGGCTATGACATACATCTTTCATGATCTGGCTCATATCATCCTTGCCTACTTGGATGACCTCACAGCTCGATCCAAGAAACGCACCCAGCATCTTGATGATTTAGGAATCATCTTTCAACAGTGTCATTAGTACAACATCCGCTTGAATCCTCTCAAGTGCATGTTCTGTGTCACCGCAGGACGCCTCCTCGGCTTTATTGTTTCCCAAGGCAGTATTATCGTGGACCCCCTCAAATTCCAAGCTATCACAAAAATTCCACCTCCCCATAATTTACGTCAACTTTAGAGCCTACAGGGCAAAGCTAACTTTCTATGGAAATTTGTCCTAGATTATGCCATACGCGCACACGGTTTCATTCGCTTACTATGTCACAACATCCCATTTCACTGGGACATCCATGCCCAATAGTCATTTGAGGATCTTAAAACAGCACTCTTGAACGCACTTTTAATTAGTGTACTTGACTACAATCGCGACTATATCCTCTACGTATCAGCATCAGCTATATCAGTAACAAGAGTTCTCATTTAGCTAGGTTTTGACAATCATGAGCATGTCATTTATTACGTTATTAAAAACCTCTCGGGGCCACCCTTGAAGTATAAACACAAAGAGAAACTTGCTCTTGCAGTCATCCTCGCAGTCTAGAAACTGTGCCACTACATTCTGCTTCTCACAACAAAGGTCATCGCAGATTCCAACCCTATGCAGTAATTGCTCAGTCGTTGGAAAGTTAACGACAAATTTTCTCGATGGATTGTTATCCTTCAGGAGTATGACCTCGAGTTCTCAGCACCTAAGAGTAAGAAGGCCCTCGTTCTCACCAAACTTGTCACAGCCCTCCCCTCTGACACCACCAGTGCCCCTGTCAACACTGACTTTCCCGACAAACATCTCTTTTACATCACTTTGGATGATCCTTGGTACGGTGACCTCCTTGTCTACCTCCAAACTCAAAAGTTCGGTAACCACCTTTCATGAGATGATCGTTGTCGTATTCGCCATCAGGCCCCGTGCTACCTCCTCATCGGAGACATCCTATACCGACGGGGACTCGACACCATTCTTTGTCGATGCCTGACTATTGATGAGGCCGATAGAGTCTTAAATGAATGCCACAACGGTGCATAAGGGGGCCATCTTTTGGGCATATCCACTACTCAAAAGATTATCTGAGATGGTTACTTTTGGCCTACCTTGTTTCACAATTGCATTCATGCCGTGAAACGATGTGTGTAATGTCAGATCTACGCCAATAAAGCTCGAGCTCCCCCCGCTCTTCCTCATCCCGTCATCACTTCTGGCCCTTTTTATAAATGGGGCATAGACTTCATGACTTGTAATCCCCCCTCCAGCAATGGTAACAAATACATTGTTGTCGTCGTTGATTACTTCACCAAATGGGAAGAAGCTATGCCCACCTTCAAAAACACAGATGACACTGTAGCGCATTTTTTCTTTAACCATGTCATATCCCTCTTTGGAGTACCACTCCAACTCATTTCCGATCATGGGAAACACTTCGAGAATGATATCTTCATCGAACTCTCATCTCGGTTAGGATTCTCTCACAAGTTTGCCTCACCATATTACCCTCGGTCTAACGGACAGGTCGAAGTAGTTAACAAAGTCCTCAAGACCATGTTACAGCGCACGGTTAATAAACATAAAACCAATTGGCATCATATGTTATTTTCTGCGCTATGGGCTTACCGTATGGATGTGAAAACAGCTACTGGTTTCACACCATTTCATCTAGTCCATGGGGTTGAGGCCACTCTTCCCATCGAGTGAGAAATTCCCACCTTACGCACCACAATTGAGCTATTACCCGACACTGCTCCAATGGAGAAACGCTTGCTGAACTTAGAGTCTCTGGATGAAGATCATCGATCTTCCTTACAGAACAACGAGGCAGCTCAAAAAATATCCAAGGCTACCTTTGATCGACATGTCAACCTTCACTCATTTCGCGAAGGCAACCTCATCCTGGCTTACGATATCGCTCATGATACCTTTGGCCACGGAAAATTTGAGTCACTCTGGCATAGCCCATACTTTATCCAACATTGCCTCAATAAAGGTGCATACATTATGGCCTCCCCCGAAGGCCTCTCTCTCAAAGAACCCGTCAACGGGTTGTATCTAAAGAAATTTTACACTTAAACGTAGTCATTCTACTTTAGGTTATTTCTTTTATATCATTTTCCATCCCTCACATCTAAACTATCCTTTGTGCTATTCACAGATGCTTCCTCCACCAGCCTACCACATCGGTTACACTGACGCCGCCAGCCGTTGGACACAAAATCTCGCTTCGGCCCCTTGGGCTCTCAACACCCCCTCACATGGAATTCTCCATTCGAGTGGCATATGTTTGGGTTTAGCGACCAACAACCAAGTCGAATACACAGTCGTCATCGACCTCCTGGTCGATGCCCAGCATCACTGTATTCATCACCTTAGCATCTTCCTCGACTCTCAACTAGTCATACTCCAGCTCAACAATGTGTACTGCGTCCGTGATCCTTGCCTCTTTTGCAAATAACTGCAGGTTAGACTTTTATCTCGACATTTTGATTCCATTACATTTACACATATTCCAAGACAAATGAATCAAATTATGGATAACCTAGCTAATATTGTGTTAGACTAGCATATATCACATCAAGCTACCTCTACACATACATAAACATATACCACAAATTGTCATCACATATATAGATTAGACATCATCAATACATTAACAAAACACATGTAAACACCACATAGATCTCAAAAATGTATACTCATGTATATATCGAAGGTCCACAGTGCTATCCAAATGTTTACATACAAAAATACAACTATCTGTAGGCCAATGAAGCACCTCGGTACAAAATGGGCTCACCAGCCTATATACAAAAATATATATACATCAATACATAGAGAACCACTCATGGTGCCTCTAGAGAACCATCGCCTGCTCCTCCCTCAGGCGGTGGCAGCCCGCCACCACCCACCCCTCTCTCAGGCTGTGGTGGTCCCCCCCCTACTAGTCCCTCCTGGCCCGGCGACAGTCGTCTGGTCATCGCTGCACCAGCCACTGCTGCTCATTGTACTACGGCCCGCCATGGTGGCAGAACCCTCATGCACTTCTCCAGGATACCCTCATCCTAGATGCGATACCATATGCCCTCAGGCACATCCTATAACACCGCCTCTAGATGACGATGTGTGTCCTCAAAATCCACTACGACAGTCGCCAGAGGAGTGTGTGATGACACAGCACTAGGGTCATCAAACCGACACCTCCTCATTTCCCTCTCTGACTTAGTTGGTCGCACCATGGCATCCTCACGCTGATGTCTCTCTCCCCACGACAGTCTCTCTGGCTTCTAACAAGCCGACGCTCTCTACAACTCCACCTCACGCCCGCGAGGTGCCACATCTGCACATACAAACCAACAACAGATAGTATCAGCATCTATGTCATATACATATGGCCAGGCACACCCAATAGAATCCTAGGGTGCAACATCGACACCCTCTCCAGAAACCAGGCCACCCGGATGGACCCAAAGGAAAACTCTCCTATATCCATGGACCGACAGTGTTCCAACTTCCCAACCATCCTAGAATGCAGCATCATCCCCCAGGCGAAATGCTCATTGGCCAACACTCTCTCCATCACCATCAGCTGGCCACCACTGATCTGCTGCGTTGCCAGTGAACCATACACTCTCACAATCATCACTTCTATACAGCGATGCGCTAGGGCATCCATCGTCCCAATTCTCACAACTGTGCTGGACATATAGTTTGGCCCCGAAAAATATCTTTGGCCCACCGTCGTGAGCGGCGTATCTCTAGGTAGCACCGGCTCCGTCGGTAGGGGCGTTCCCTGAAATGCGAGCCCAGTCAAAAAATACACATCCTCCACCATAGTGAAGGGAATCTTCTCTCCCTACACTATGAAGCAGTGCAGGTCCGGACTCCACATCCAGATAAGAAAATACAGGAGATACTCCTATGCCCGTATCAAGGGGCACTCAAAGAACTTCATCAGCCCACAGGCTGCCAAAGTTGCACATACGCCTGGCTCCTCAATAGCCATGGTGTCTCACAGCTGGGAACAATCCTGCTCTCACCAACCAATAGGCATCGTGCACACAACTCACCTGCACAACATAAAACCGTCCTATGTCAGCCACATGGACAATCAAAAACATCAAAAAGACACGTTTTACACCCGTCAACCTTGCCTCCAAGGCGCAGTTTTTCAACCCACAGGGGTGCACACATGCATTCCTATACACCCCATAGACGCACACATATGCGTGCTTGTTCACTACACAGGCCCGCTCTCAAGCGTGCATGTTCACTACATAGGCGCTCTCTTAGGTGCGCCTGTTCACTATACAGGCATGCACATCTGTGTGCCTATTCAACCGATAAGCGTGCACATGTGAGCGCCTGTTCAACCAAAAGGTGCCCCCATAGTGCACTCCCATTATCCCCTTACCGGCACTCACATGAGAATATATCCGGTGGGCACACACTTATGCGTGCCTATCACTAGATCGCCCACGCATGTGGGGCCTACACCCCCTAACCACCCTTGTACGACCCTCTGTATAGCCCCTGCCCAAAAAATGAAACCTTGATTCTATGCAAGATGATCAGACCACTAACCTGCTGCTTGCGGGTCCTCAATCGACTGCCTCGTCTTCCCAGAATCTCACAATCTCCTTTGAATGCTTCTCGTCCAATCACTATCGCAGCAAGTACAAATGTGGTGGCAATGTGGGCCCTACAGCTATATATAGGACTTTTTTCCAAACTTCCACTCACCATTCCGAGAGCCCATGGTGTCCTTTTCTCGATTCGTGTTCAGCAACAGGATCAACATCCCGTCATCTACATCACAACAGTCCCTGGGCCTCTTTTCATCCTGAGCCCTCGAGATGCCATTTTTTATACCCTGATCAGGTACGCATACACATATTCACACTTATCAAATACATGCTCATATATCCGATTATCTTCAGATATTGTTCACGTCGGGTATTTGGTTTTCATCTGTGTAGGTACTTGGTCATCATACCTCGACACAACCACTTCAGGTATATACTTAGAACTAGCATGTAGTCATTCCCTCTGTATCTCACTTACATTTCTAGTCACACCCTCTGACATTTGCCTCTAGGATCCCCATTCCCATCTTTGTAGTACCCACACCTCCATTTGCATCTTCGATACTGTCCCCCGGTAGCATTCTTACCCACATGAGTTGTCCCATTCATAGCACCTTTTGGCACTTGTGACACTCATGCTATTTTTCAAAACCCTTTAGGGATGGGAGTCCCGATAGTCTTACATCATGTCGCGAATCAACCACATACTCCTTCTCCTTATTTTGGTAGCTTTCCCAATGGACTCCCAAATTTTCTCTCCACGATTCTATGGTCGGGCTACACCTCCGTAGTAGCATGAACCCTCCATTTCATCCACAATCCATCTACCCATCTGCAAATATCCATTCATTTCACCTACCTCATACAGAAACCCACCCATGGCCCCCCCACCCTTCATCAATTCTCTGAGCAAATTATGCCCTATACAGGCCAACCATACCACACTGGGGCACCTGTTTCTGTATTTGTACACTTCTCCCCAATTATTTGTTATTTATTGTACAAACGCCTTTATTTCCAGTCGTTACATTACCTTTTTGTCGTCACCTTTGGCGACCTGCTTCCCTTTTTAGGAAAACCACAACCCATGTCACCCTTGGTTGGAGCACTACTTATCATCCACCCTTACTGGCATCGTCCATATCTTCATAGTATCCCACAGGCCACTTACCTCTACCCTCTGAATTTGTTCACCTTGTCCCACCTCTGGCACAACTTATCCCCGGTCTTGTCATCCCCCTGACACTTGACCTCGTTGAACGGTTGCAACCACTTTTTATCTCACATATACTCCAACCAAGGGCAGTCTTGAGTCTTCCTACATCTTGACTTCATCCATGTACCTCCTCCACTTCCTCACCTCACCCAGTAGATTTCACAAAGCCCTTTGCTTCTGGGAGTCACATCCCCCTTTTTGTCGACATCAGCACAGTTTTCCAGAAGGGCGACAATATCTTGATTCTCATTACCCACCCAATGGGAGATCTCGGATGAAACAGGGGGAAACACAATTGCTCCCTGCTATCTTTGACCCCCATAACATTCGATGTCAACACTTTCTCATGCTACAGTGGGTCTTACTTTGCGACTATTGCAGTTAGTTCTTTCATTTTCCAAAGACCTCTAAACTTGGTTGGGCTATCAATGCCCACATAATCGGTGATACTTATTATCATGACCACTACCTACTATTAAGAGTACATTCATCAGCAGAATTGTCTTCTACCTTTATCATGACCTCCCCTGAGGGCGCTGCAGTTGTCTACACAAACACTTCATTCATGTTTTTTGAGTTACATGACATGAGCATGTGGCATGCCCACCTCGTTTGTACACAGTTTTCTTTTTTACACACCTCATGGAAGGTCGAGTTCTACTGGTTCCTTTTTCCCTCTAATGGATCGCTCTGGATGATCCCACTATTTCTCTCTCTTACAACAACACTCTCAGTAGAAGAAACATTGATGGATTTTGTCTATACGTATGCTCCTAACCTCATCCATCAGGGGGCATTTGTTATCACTAGAGTTTCATCCACACATGGTTACAAGAACTCAGCATCGTCAAACAGTGATGAAGTCATCCACGAACCTGAATTAACACCAAAGCATTCACAAAAGGGTCAAAAACTATACAAAGTAGTGAAAAATTGAAGGGCGTTATGAAGACACTGGGCCCACGCACACATGCGCAGAACATAAATGTGGAAATCGCACACATGCACACGATGCGCGACTGTTATCCCAAAAAGTCACGCACTTGAGAAATGGTGCATTTATGAGAGTGGTCGGCCTCCCACCCACTTATGATTTAGCTCCCAAGCCAATTTGACACTCAAATCTAGACTAGATTCAACTGGATGGCTGGTCAAAGACCTAGAAATGCCCTAATTAGCCTCTTTTCACACTACAAAATGGTTGAACAGTAGCTCAAAGGAATTCTATAAAAATACCATGGATACACTTCATTTTTCAAGGAATTCAAAGCAAAGTTATGCTGCCATTATTCTCTTGAGGACTCAATCCTTGCCAAGAGTATATTTGCACCATTGCATTGGGCAATCCATCTCACCCCTTGAGTGGATTTGCAAAGAG
>SNQJ01S0050612.1:59736-73174 GCA_010110895.2 Picea sitchensis
CCAAGAGTATATTTGCACCATTGCATTGGGCAATCCATCTCACCCCTTGAGTGGATTTGCAAAGAGTTCTTTCATCATTTTCCATTTTTATTTGTTGTAAGAAGAGCTTGCTAGTGGGGGTCCAAGATCCCTCCCTTGGAGGAAGAAGGGAGTCATAGTCCCCTTTCTTCTTGGTGTATTCATGGTGTATCAGCCTCATCATTGGTGACATGGGTCTTATTGTTATTTTTGTTTCTATATCCCTATGCCTATGAATTTAGTTGTTATTGGATTTCTTAGTTTAATTCTTAATTGTTGTATTTTGTTTCTTTCCCTAACTCTTTTCCTTGCAGTTATCCTACTCAGCAGACCCAACTGAGCTTGCAAGCACCTCTATTTTGCTAACTAAGGTGATGGAAGAGGCTAAAAAATAGCAACATCTTCTTCCGAAGTAAAATACTTCCCTTTTTGTCTCCTTGGAGTTGTCCACTTGTTGTTAGATGAATACCTGCAAAAAATTCTTAAATTTTTTCTCAAAAACCACACTCTAAAATATAAGAAACTGATGAGAACAATGAGACCAAGTCACAGACACATGTATCTCATAGTTATTTTATTAAAAAGAAAATGTAAAATGAGGTTGCATTAGACCTTAAGCTAAACTAACAACATGCATCTTTTATTTATTATCCTACTCTACCTAAAAAGAAAGGAAAATTGTTATTCAAGTGTAAGAACTTTTCCAATGTAACCATGTGCGAAGCAAGATAAGAAACATACCCGTAACCACATATGAAAAAGTTACCACAGTGATTACCTGGATATGAAGAACCAACCAACCTACTTGTTTTGGCATCAGAAGGTGTTGAAGATGAGAAGAGTATTGTGGCCCGATGACTTCTTGAAACCAAATTTCAATGTAATCTTGATGTTCATCAATAGTAATTTCTATGCTCTCCTTCATCATGCTACGCAGATCCTCCTCTTCTGGATGATTGATTTATGAAGTACATAAAGGATCTGCTGAGATGAATGTTGAGAACTCCTCAATCTCAGGTATTAGTGATCGGTCTCCACCGGATGTAGTCCATAATGTTTCAGCTTCCTTTTCATTTTGGCAAGGAAAATCATTTTGTAGCTAATGGGACTTTGGTTCTTTTATCATTTCCAAAGAGGTAGATAAGTTCATGACTATTGTCAAGATGTGTTCTTCCTGAAAAGAAGAAATATCATCTTCTTTTAGGATTTGAGAGAGTTCTCCCAAACTAATGGTCACCTTTGAATCCATTCTGCTAGTTAATGGGTCCTGCCTCACACATGGATTAGTGTATGGGGTTCTTAAAACACCCAATTTTTTTGTTATTGTATATTCTTTTAATATTTTAATCACAACTACCTAAAAAATGAAATACATATTTAAAGCATATTTGCATAAACAATACACACCATGCTTGCATAAAATAAATCACACTTGTAGGAAAGAAATCAAAGCATAAAATAAAATACGATTGCAAGAACGAAATCAAACTCACACGTGTATGAAAGTAAACACACTGGAAGGAAAAATAAACACACTTTGCAAATGGGAAGCACACTTGCATGAAAGAAATAAAACTTGCATAAAAGAAATAAAAGAAAGAACTCTTGCAATAAAATAAACACACTGGAAGGAAATATAAATTGTGGGAAAGTAAACACACTGTGCAGGAAAGAAAGAACGCTTGCGGGAAAGTAAATTGTAGAAAATTAAACCAACTGAGAAAAGTAAACAAACTAAGAAAAGTAAACACTCTTGCGGAAAGGGAACAACAAGGCTTTGGAGTGACCCATTAAAATCGATGCACATGTTCTCAGCTCTCGTCTTAAATTTTCTCCTCCCCCTTGTTGTGTAATTAAAGGCAACCTACCTAAATAAGCTCTAATCCCTTTAGCACCTCCCCGACAACAGTGCCAAAAATGTCGAGTGAAATATATGCTATCTATTTCGACATTAAATTCTCAAACCGGGGCTCATAGGCTTTGAGGTGCCAACACTGTATGTGTAGGTCTATATCTCTAATCTAGCCTAGCCTAGCCTAATTTAATATAATGCTAATAAACTCAGATAATGGAAAGAAAATCTAATGGAAATATTGACTAGCTAAGGAGATGGTTTACCCTAGGGATCAACACTCTTTTCAATTTACAATTCTACATTTAAAAAGATGACTTTTAAAATCTATTTAAACAACAGATTCTATGTTAAATATACAAAGAAACCTTTAACTAATGAACTTCAAGCAATTATAGAACTATGAACTATTTGATCTAAGTGGCTTTAAACAATGTAGGACTATGAACTGTTTAATCTGTCTCTAAATAAGAAAATAACAAGTAATCTATTTCTGAGCTATTCAATATATTTATTTAATCTACCTCTGAACAAACAAGCTGTTCATTTTTCAATAACATGTAGTTCATTTCTTTTCATCATGTCTTAACCATAAATAAGAATGTTGCAGCAACCAATATCACAAGAAGAAACACCATGCACAAGAACACAAGAAATATCCTGGGAAACCCTTCTCAACAAGGGAAGAAAACCCAGCAAAATCCTTTGCTATATTCTTCAAGAGAAAGACCTTTCACCACCAAGAATGACCTAGCACACAAGAAGGTGCTTAATCCCTAGAAGAATAGTTCCCAAGAGAGGTGTGCACCTTTTATCAAGTAGATGTATTTGTTGTAATTTCCAAACATGCAAGAAAGATATGATTCCACAATGGGGAATCATCCCTTACTTATATTAGACTTGTCCAGTCAACAAAGGCATCTATTGGCTCAACAGGGTTGACCTGTCTAAGTCACTTTATAATTATAATTTATTATTATTATAATTAATATTAACCATATTAATTATCTTTTTCATTTATTATTAGACACATTAAGGTAGGGTCAACATGTACCCTTTGCATAGCAATTAGGGTTACAGGTAGGTCTCACTCTTGAACAATATATAGCAAAGGATATGATACACCCACTAGTGCTCATCCACTAGGGGCACATCCATAGGGATGTCATAGCTCTGATTCATTGCATTACACAGAAGAACCAAATCTTCACACGTTCACCTGTGCTTGTCCACAGACATGTCCACTCTACAGATCTTATTTCCCACTTCCACACATAGAAGAATCATTTGGATTCTTCTCATCAACTCTACTACTCAAAGGAGGATAATACATCATCTTCATTTCTGTTCTCATGACGATGCACCCAACACTTTGGGATTTCACATGTTCACCTTGTTCTCAGCCACAGGAACATCCTAACTCAACAGATTGCCTTTCCCACTGGATAATCCTCTGAATTTATTCTCAACTCTCTGAATGGAGGAGGTCATCTCTACATTCCCAGCTCTGTCTTAGGCAAGAACCATGTACCCTTCTTAGGGCCATTCTCTTAGGTTTGTAAGATGAGAGAAAGACTTCACATAGCTGCAATGATCCACACCTCATAGGTTTGTAAGATGAGAGAAAGACTTCACATAGCTGCAATGATCCACACCTCATAGGTTTGTAAGCCAGAGAATGTCTCACATAGCTACATTCATTAACACTCCCTCTCAGCTAGGGAGGAATTTCCCACCAGGCCAAGTCTCTCACGAAAATACTTGAACTTTGTCTTGGAAAGTGTTTTGGTGAATATATTTGTAATCTATTCATGAGTAGAAATATACTTCATGTGTATTGTCTTTCTCTGCACCATGTCTCTGATGTAGTGATACTTGATTTCGATGTGTTTCGATTTGTCATGAAACACTAGGTTCTCAGAGATATTTACACATCTCTAGTTGTCGTAATGAATAGTAGTTGGATCCATCTCATGACCAAACAAGTTAGTCAATAGTTTGTGAATCCATACTGCTTCATGAATTGCCACACTTAGTGCAATGTACTCTGCCTCTATTGTACTTAAAGCTATAGAGATTTGTTTTCTGCTACACTAGGAAACCATGGTTGATCCTAGGGTGAAGCAACAACTTGAGGTGATTTTTATGTCTACTGCACTTTTTGTCCAGTTTGCATCGGCATATCCTTCCAATATTAAGTCCACATTAATTGCATATCTCAAGCCATAGCCAATTGTACCTTGTAGGTATCTCAATAAGTGTTTTGCATCTATCCAGTGTGTATGTTTTGGTTGACTCATAAACTGGCTAAGCACAGTCACTGCATAGAAAATGTCTAGTTTGGTGTTAACCAGATACATCAAAGATCCAATAATTTGTCGATATAAATGTGGATCTACATATCTTGAATCAATTTCATTCATCTTCTTTAAGTCCATTACCATTGGAGTAGTCATGGATTTACAACCTGTCATTTTGAACTTTTTCAGTATCTCCAAACTATATTTTCCTTGACTTAGGAAAATCTCATCTAATCTCTGCCATACTTCTAGTCCCAATAAATAATGCATTTGGCCCAAATCCTTCATTTCAAATTTGGCAGTTAATTCCTGTTTGCATTCAACAATGAGTCTCTCTGAAACGGTGATGAGAAGATCATCCACATATAGGACTAAAACCAAACACTCATTGTCATCAATGTGATAATATAAGTTTGGGTCAGCTGCACTTTTTTTCAAACCCAAACTCATCAGGAATCCATCCATTTTCTCGTACCAAGCACACAGTTCTTGTTTTAGACCATATAGAGCTTTCTTCAATCCGCATACATGAGATTTTTCATTGTGTATAACAAAACCTTTTGGCTTCTCAATATAAAATTCTTCCTCAATTTAACCATTGAGAAAATTTGTATTTACATCCATCTGATGTAGCTTCCTACCCATGGAAGCATCTAGTGCAATGATAGATCGAATGGAGGTATATCTGGCTACTGGTGAAAAAGCCTCGTCATAGTCGACTCCCTCTATTTGTGAGAACCCTCTAGGCACAAATCTTTCTTTTTATTTTTCAATGCTTCCATCAATGACATGTTTGATTTTGTAAATCCATTTGGAAGTCACTACGAACTTTCCCTCTAGCCTTGGAACAACATCCCATACATCATTTTTTATTATAGATTGATATTCTTCAATCATGGCATCTTTCCATACTTGTTCACCTAAGGCTTCTCCATGACAAGTTGGCTTTGAATCAATAATGTGAGTCAAGCATGAAAGGTAGCTTGAGAATATCTTAGGTCTCTTGCTTTCTCTGGTTGCTCCTTGTGGGGATTTATGCCCTTCTCCTTCTTCTAAATTTTTCCAAGCCCAATCAAGTATTTTATGTTCGACTGTGATGTCTTTGGGTATATTACTTGAGGAAATCAAATCTTCTAGAGAAACTGGATCAACTAGAGTTGTTGGCTCATCTGGAATAATATATGTCTCCCTCTGAACTACTGAATGAGTGGAGGTATTGTTTCACTATCTATTTCCATCTAAGCTTCTTTGGATTTATGGAAGGCTACTTCTTCTTCAAAAGTAACATCTCTGCTTACTTCAATTTGTCTCTAACCTGGGATGTAGATTCGATATGCTTTCCAGGATTCACTGTATCCTACAAATGTATCTTTTCTTCTTGAAGGTTCTAGTTTAGATCTCTTTTCTTTGGGTACATGAAGGTACACTAGACATCCAAATATTTTGAAGTGTTTGATCTCAAGATTCACTTTGGTGAATGCTTCTTCTGGATTAATGTTCTTCAGGATATTATGAGGAATATGGTTTTGAACAAATGTTGTTGTCATACATGCTTCTGCCCATAGAGTCATAGGTAGACTCTGATCATGTATCATTTCTTTAGTTGCCTCAATGATAGTTCTATTTTTCCTTTCAGCAACTCCATTTTTTTTAGGGTTGTAAGGAACTGTGAACTCCCTCTTGATCCTTGCTTCAATAAAAAAACTATTAAATTACTTTGAGGTGTATTCTCCTCCATTGTCTGATCTCAATGCTTTGATTTTTCTTCTGGTCAGGTTTTCAACCTGAGCTTTGAATTCTTGAAACTTGGCAAGGACTCCATCCTTGTTTTTCAGAAATTAAATCTAAGTTTTCCTAGAGTGATAATCTATGAAGAGTACATAGTACAAGTACCCATTTAAGGATGCAACAGTCATTGGCCCACACACATCTGAATGTATCAAGTCCAAGATTTCCTTGGATCTGTTGTCACTACTGGGAAAGGATCCTTTAACATTTTTTCCAAGGGCACAACCTTTGCAAATACCTTTATGATAAATATGGATCTCTGGTAGACCTGTTACAGTTTTCCCTAGAGATGGAAGAGCCCTATAATGAATGTGAACAAGTCTTATATGCCATAACTCACTCAAACTGATAGTGTCATGTAATAAGGCTTGAACTGGTTTGATGGTCAACTTGTACAAGTTGTTTTCTCTAACACCAATTAATTTGGAAGAGCTAATATGAGAATCTTTGTGCCATGCAAGAGCTCTTCCTTCTGAGAAAGTAATTTTGTAACCTTTGTCTTCAAGGGCCAAAATAGAGACAAGGTTTCTCTTCATTCTGGGTACATATAGAACTTCTTCTAGTTTGAGCTACATATTTGAATCTAGTTGGAAAGTAGAAGTTCCAACTCCTCTCACATTATATATAGCATCATCTCCAAGGACAACATGTAGATGTGTCTCTTTCTCAACGAAGTGTGATAGATGATTTCTAATACCGGTCATGTTCCTGGAGGCACCATTGTTAATTTTCAAAGTGTTGTCATTGATAGGAACCATACCTGAGAGTGTTGAGATGTTGATGTCTTCATTGTTTTGGAGTCTTGTATTGAGATCGCTTCCAATCATGATTTTTCTCATCTTCACAAACCCTTTTCAACTAGGCTAGAAAACCTAACAGCTAGGCTAGGCTAGCACTTTTAGGTTTTGTTGGGCTTATGAATGCCAACAATAAGCTTTTAATAAATATGATAACCTTGGTAAGCTAAGGAGTTTCTTCGATAAATTCTCAGAAATACAATTCAGATTTTTCTATAGAATTTTGGTGAAACCCTAGAAACCCTTATGGTCAAAATTTTGAAATGCCAGGAATTTGGATTTGAGACTTGTTGGAGGTACACTGAAGGAGGTCATACCATTTTATGTATTTTTCAGCCCAAGAGTCCAAGTTTTGAGTGGTGAAAGATCTCAGAAAAGGAGGTCGTATGGATTTTCTGGAAACCCTAGGAGGGTCGTATGATTTCTGTAAATGAGTGAGGGAAGGAGCTGGAAAACTCTTGTGCAATGGGATATTCAAGACCTATGCTTTGATACCATGTTGATTTTTCAATAATCTAGGTTAAGCATGTAGTTCATTTATTTTTATCATGTCTTAGCCATAAACAATAATGTTGCAGCAACCAAGATCACAAGAACAAACACCATGCACAAGAACACAAGAAATATCCTGGGAAACCCTTCTCAACAAGGGAAGAAAACCTAGCCAAAACCTTTTCTATATTCTTCAAGAGAAAGACCTTTCACCACCAAGAATGACCTAGCACACAAGAGGGTGCTTAAGCCCTAGAAGACTAGTGCCCAAGAGAGGTGCATACCTTTTCCCAAGTAGATGTATTTGTTGTAATTTATAAACACACAAGAAAGATATGATTCCACAATGGGGAATCATCCCTTACTTATATTAGACTTTTCCAATCAAAAAAGGCGTAAATTGGCTCAACATGGCTGACCTCTCTAAGTCACTTTATAATTATAATTTATCATTATTATTATTATTATTATTATTATTATTAACCATATTAATTATCTTTTTCATTTATTATTAGACACATTAAGGTAGGGCTGACTTGTACCCTTTACATAAAAATTACGGTTATAGGTAGGTCTCACTCTTGAACAATATATAGAAAAGGATCTAATACACCCAATAGCGCTCATTCACTAGGGGCACATCCATAGGGATGTCATAGCTCTGATTCACTGCATTACATAGAAGAACCAAATCTTCACATGTTCACATGTGCTCATCCACAGACACACCCACTCTACAGATCTTCTTTCCCACTGCCACACACAGGAGTATCATCTGGATTCTTCTTTTCAACTCTGCTTCTCAGAGGAGGCTAATAGCTCATCTTCATTTATGTTCTCATGATGATGCACCCAACACTTTGGGATTTCACACGTTCACCTTGTGCTCAACCACATGCACATCCTAACTCAACAGATGGCCTTTCCCACTAGATAATCATCTGGAGTTCTTCTCAACTCTCTGAATGGAGGAGTTCATTTGTACGTTCCCAGCTCTGTCTCAGGCAGGAACCATGTACCCTTCTTAGGGGATTTCTCTCAGGTTTGTAAGATGAGAGAAAGACTTCACATAGCTACAATGATCCAGAGCTCATAGGTTTGTAAGATGGAGAATATCTCACATAGCTGCAATCATTAACACAAGAAAGTAATAAAGCAAGCAAATAATCTGTTAAAACTATCTTTACAAGTGAACTCTATTCTTAAAGTAAAAACTCACAATTATTTCTATCTCTTAGAGAATAAACACTAATCTCCCTAACTGAAAGAAAGAGAAGAAAAACTCACAATTATTCCTATCTTGCATAGAATAAACACTAATCTATCTAACTGAAAGAAAGAGTGTTGTGACAGCATTCAAATGTGATGATTGTGTCTACGGTGACGAATGACATAACGATGGAATCTAACTACTAATGACAATTCAAGTGGAGTTAACTCAATGCTAAATTCTATAGAGAAATTCAAAGTATGGATAAGGCAGTCTATAGAAAGTTTTTCCATCATAAAAGAAACACTAAACATTCTTGGAATCCATATGATATTTAAACATTATGCAGAAGAGATTCAACATCAATCATTCACTCTATCACACAACTGTTGGAAAATACTTTGTTCAAAATCACTAATTCAAGCAAATCTACAAAATCAATTAGCACTTAATAGAAATCCTAATTCAAATTCATAACTGGGATCCCATTAAAAATCATAACCTAAAGTTAACTAAGCTACTATTGAAGATCATGCTCAAAATCAACTAAGATGCTATTGAAAATCATAACTCAAAATCTACTTCTATCCTATCATGTTGATGCTAAAAGGAAAATTAGCAAAAGAAGCAAACCTACAGAGAGTAGTTGAAATTACAACTTAATAAATAAACACTATCTAAATTAGTACTCTACAAAGTGATTTACAATTAGAGAGGAAAAGACACAACAACATAATTAAACATCCTCTACACAAGTAAACTACAACCTGCAAACAAAATGTTAGGAGTTTAAATATCAACACACAACTATGGACATCCACACATTCTCTGTAACACATACAATTCAGAAAATGATTTGCAAATTAGAGAAGATACACAGGGAGGTGAATTAAAAAAGTAATCTGAAATTAAAATATATACACAATGAACAAGCAATCTAAAATTAAACGATATACACAGTGAATGGATTTTAAACAAGCAACTTTGAAATTGAATAAGTATGAAGGGAAATTATACAGATGTGGATATATACTGATATAAACAATCACCCAAACCACTGGTGGGCCCCCTAGAAGGTCGTGGAAATACTTCAACATGAAAACGCAGTCACTGAGTTAACGCAACATTGGCATTGATCATTAAAACAAAGTATACAACAAAATGGAGATAATGTCTGTGTATAAAATAAAATTCATGTCATAGACAGTGGTATTTATAGATTATTACAGGGCTTGAGAAGTTGGCCACTGGAAGGGTCGACACTCTCTAAAAACAGTAATTTCATTAAATTCCTTTGAACATAAGCATATTCCTTAACAGTATTATGTGCTCCACTTAGCGGCCAATGCAACTACCCAATCCTATATGTGTCGAGCTCCATAGCTGGAGGGCACAAGTGGGCATAAAACCCATATCTCTGATTCATCCATCAAAGGTCATCGATTTTATAACCGCCAGCCCCTATGTGCTTTGAGTGTTGGATCAAGTGCTGGATCGAGTGTTGGATCGAGTGTTGGATCGAGTACCAGATGAGGGGCTGGATGGAGGATCGGATCGCGATTTCGACCCGTTGCAAGAAAACAAGAATATTATATCTTCATAATCAATTAATTGCAGATGAATTAATCATAAAACCATTTCAAAAATGATGATTATACATACCTTGTGCAATTCCATGGTGAATTGGTGCATAAATCTTGATAATACCTTTAAAATGGATAAATGAGAGCATAGAATATATAATTGTTGTATGCAAAAAGGATTTGGCCATTGGAAAAAATAGTCAAAACACTGAACCAACAAGCATGCCCTCCAAGGATCTCAAGTCAAAACATCATGATAAGTGAATCCAATAAATAAATGAGCCACCTAAGCATATGCATCAAAGATCAATATATCAAACAATTAATTGCTCAAAGACACTATGCAACTTGTCAAGCTTGAATATGGGAGGGTTGACGAGGTGTCCTATTGGGTAGATATTTCCCTAGGTCAAGGAAATTTTCCAAGAGATCCTTCTCTAAGCCATGTAAAGTGGGTGAAGTGGTTGGGGTCAAGACTCAATGGGCATAGGGCTCATGACATACAAGGGGTCGTAGTGTCTCATTCATGGGTTCCTTTGTAGAGGGTGTGTAGTACCTTCGTTCTCAATGCACTTTTCCCAAGCCCATTATTTGTCATTCTTTTACTCTTTCATAATTTTAAGGAGAGGTTGAAGGTCACTACCTTGGCATGGTGACCAGATAATGGCAATGCCACCCACAAATAACTAGTGGAAATGAGAAGGTTGGCTCGTGATCATACCCCCTTTCTCCTAGCCATGCAACTGAGAGCCATTACCCTGGTTTGGTGACCAAATGATGGCAATGTCATACCACTAGATATTCAGGGACATGATAGGTCAGTTTGTGATGAGATGTCCTATCATTCAAGTAACCTTTTAAGAATTATTTATTATATTGTGGGTCCTCTTTACTCAAAGATAAGATTTTCACTACTTTATTGGGTGATTCCTGGGTGAAGCATCTGGAAGGTTTATACAAGGATTTAATCTTTTACCCAACATCAATCCCTTTGGGCCTTCATCCCCTTCTTCCCATAGGATGAGAGACAACCCCTTCTTGGGTCAATACACCCTAAAAACCCAAGAGATAAGGAAATGGAGGGGAATAATAATGGAAAGTGGTAGTTATGGTTAGGAATGATATGATGGCTCTATAAGGGATTTCCTAGTAGCAAACGCATCCCCAGGGAAAACCACTTACTAGGGAACAATGTCAACCACCAAGGTGAAGCAAGGAAAAAGGCATAATTTCCAAGCATACATCATGAAATATAGAGCAATCTAAGATACAACATACTCAACTAGCTTAAATATTTAAATGATTCTCACCATAATAGTGACGTGTACCTCATGGAGAAAGGCCTACTACCTTATGGAAGCCAACTAATGTGGTGGATGCCATTTAGAAATATGTGATGATATGTGGTGGTGAGAAGGGTTTCCATTTGTGCAAAAGGGTACTTTTGGTCATGTATTCTCTTGACACTCCATATATGCAACCTGAGGGCCTTGAGACATAATCTCCTTAGTTATCCACAAAATGGGGATAACATCTGGATCCTACTTGGGGACATGTGCTCATCATAGAGTGTATGAGAACCACAAAATCTTCTTGTAGACTTGTGCCTGAAAGGAAACACCAAAATTTCATGTGCAGGATGGCCTACTCATCCTTGTCCTCATATGATCATAATAATAAAAAATTGACATTTTTTCAAAAAATTCTAAACTAAGCATGAAATCAATATGCAAGTAGAGAAAAATGAAAATGAAATGCATCCAAACTAGTATGAACAATCAATATGCAAATGCAAGAAATCAAATTGACTTACCTACTTACCTGGGGCATGGGCCCTGAAGAAGTCATGTGACCTGGATATGAGGTTAGAGAAGAGACCCATCTACCAGTAGTGGCATGTTCCTCCCATCTAATGCTATCAAATAGTACTTTTATTTATCATACTTCTTCTTGATCATGTAAGGGCCAAGCCATGAGTTGTTATCTTTCTGGTCATATCTAGGCTTGCCCTTTCTTTTGTCCCACATGAGGACAAGACTTCCTTCATTGAAATAGATGCAATGTGTATTCTTATTGTGTGGAGGCTATGTTTGGACTGTATCTTTGACGATTTATTCATGTTTCTCATCTTCTTTCTTCAAAATTTGGATAGACCCTTGTTCCTTCCCATGGTATTTTGCAAGTTTCTCTTTGTATTGATCTGTCCATGGAAGAAGTGTGTCTATGGAGGCCTCCTACATAAAGGGTAGCTCAGATAGATCATACTCAATGGTATGTGGGAGTATCGCATGTTTCCACTCAGGTCTTCTTCCAAGTTGCCAAACTTTTTATAGTGTATCGTTGGCCGTTGCAAATTTTTCTTTGACTTGTGCTTCCTTCTATACAATTTCCACGATCATTTCTTCATTTAAGTGAGTCTTGAATTTTTCAGTGGTTTCCTGCGCTACATTCTTGACAATGCCTTGAGTGGCTGCTAACTATGTTGTAACCTTATAGGATTCTTCCTGCAATACCTCAATCTTTTGCGCACGGTCTTGTTGCTCTGCCCTTAGTTGATTTATTTCTGAATATAGCTTTCTATTTTCGTCCATTATTGTTACCACCTCTGTTGGCAGTAATGTACTCATTACTTCTTTGAACTTCTGTGCCTTATCCTGTGAAACATGTATCTTATGGCCAATCTTCTACAGCTCCACATCCTTTGTCAGTTGCATCCAAAGGTCTATGCTTTCTACATATATCTTATAGAATTCTACTTCCATATTCTTGATGTTCTCTATGCTTATGGTGGCCATCATTTCTCTCGTTCGTCTGGGGGATTTCTTGGTATCTATATTGCCTCTAAATTGGTGATCTTTGATCAAAATCCCTAAATGTCTTCGCTCAGCTGTGTCACATGTTCCTCCAATGTGGCATCTTCCTCCCTTGGTACTTCTGGAATAATGTGATAGACCCCCTCAACTACTTGTTTGACTCTGTCTACCTTCTGTGTTGCCTCTTCCTGTTCATTCTCAAGTTGCTCATATTATTCTTGCAGTATGTCCTTATCTGCAATAGTCTTGGTTATCTCCAACAAGGTTGTGTTGGCGTTCGGAAGTCACTCCTGGATTGCTAGCAGGAGCAGAGCCCGAAGCCCATCAGATTTAATGTCACGGTTTGATTTAAAGGGTGATCAAACGGAAGGAAACTCAGAACCGTATNTATCGCATCAACTCAAGAACCAGGCTGAGCATGCATGAACGAGTGAGGTCTTGTGTAAACTCCAAACAGTGAGTTGCAATAAAGGGCGAGTAGGTGGAAGAGTCACGCGAGAAGAGCGCTATGATCTATTACAGACATCCGATATGCAACAGATTAAAGAAGAAATGAGTTCAAACGCAAAATCCTTTTACATTCAA